>ML219531.1:20782-44950 GCA_004785975.1 Popillia japonica
ATATCTTCAGAAGAATCAAGCTTCACAATTTATTTAAATACCTCCACCTACTACACCTTCCCCAAGAGATAAAGCCAACAAATTGTTGACCTAATCTCCCGGGTTCCTCACGTTGACTCACCAATTGTGTCCAGCCACCGAAAAGGTAGAAGGACACAAGAAGCGAGCCCCCAAAATAAATTTTATTATGTACAATTCATGTACGTATGTATATTTTTCCATGTCCTAGTGATAAAGCTTCATACTTTTCTAACTTACAACTTAATACAAAACTATTGAGGTCCCTCCACTTACCCAGCAAGATATAAAGCCAACAAATTGTTGACCTCATTTCCTAGCTCTCTCACGCTGACCCGCAAATTGTCCCCCACCACCGAAAAGGGAGAAGGGCGCAAGAGATGAGCCCCAAACAAATATTACATTAAAACTGTACATACGTCATAAATTGCAATAGGTATGCATATACTGGATGCTTAGGTACAAAACAAATATGAACTATATTCGCTTCGTAACAGCAATCTCATAATAATTAATTTAGATTTTAGTAAGTAATCCAATAATTGTTACCCTTTACATTAATATAAATTGAAATATTGAACGTAATATTTGCTTAGTTAATACACCTACCGTGACATCAAAAGATAAAAATACTAATCTTTAACTAAGCAACTAGTTTTCGGTAAATTAATCTAAAAAAATATCGTAGAGCTCGTATCTAAGAAGTGTAGAGAAGGTAGAGGCTCGTAACTGTTGGTACTAACTCCGCCGTTAGAAATCGTTGTCGCTTGGCCCGTGACCTGTAACAGACTGTTAAACACCCAAAAGACCATCGAGAACTTTCACTTACATCACTCTCACACACTCACTAGACAATCTTCCAACACAATCATCCTCACACATTCACCAAATGTGTACACAGTCATTCATCAAGCACAAGATGAAAACAACTTGCCCTCCAACATCACCCTCACACACTCAGAACACAAACATTCAAGAGAATTCGTATCGCTGTAGAAGAAACGACATGATAAAGAATGCAAGACTATAACCCAATATGAATACATTGCACCAGTCATTGATCACAAATTAGAACAAAGGAGATATGCGCAAGATTGGGGCTACCACATCGATACTCTTGTGGACGCTAAGCACCCACAACAGTTTGATAGGCCTCATACAGAGGTATTTTGGTGTCATTGGAACTGTGCCATTAGAGCACCCATTCGGATGAATCCGAATGTCAAACAAGAAGCAAGAACCCAACGACCATACGAGCACTAGTGACAGCATTCGCACTATTGCATACCTCCCTTGTGTAAAATTTGGGAAATGAGTTACTACAGAGTATTCACATTGAATATATAGTCAGCTAAGGAATCAAGTAAACGATGAAAATAGCTTGCACGCCAACATCACCCTCACACACTGACCAACTAATTGCTCACATTCGTTCATCTAACACACGATGAAAATAACTTGCACTCCAACATCACCCTCACACACTCAGTACACAAACACTCAAGAGAATTCGTGTCGTTGTGGAAGAAACGACACGATAAAGAATGCAAGACTATAACCCAATATGAATACATTGCACCAGTCATTGATCCCAAATTAGAACAAAGGAGATATGCGCAAGATTGGGGCTACCACATCGATACTCTTGTGGACGCTAAGCACCCACAACAGTTTGATAGGCCTCATACAGAGGCATTTTGGTGTCATTGGAACTGTGCCATTAGAGCACCCATTCGGATGAATCCGAATGTCAAACAAGAAGCAAGAACCCAACGACCATACGAGCACTAGTGACAGCATTCGCACTATTGCATACCTCCCTGTAAAATTTGGGAAATGAGTTACTACAGAGTATTCATATTGAATATATAGTCAGCCAAGGAATCAAGCACACGAAAAAAGTAACTTGCAATCCCATGCATTCAGTACCCAGACACTCAACGCAAGAAACGAAACGACCTTACCCAACATGAATGCTTTACAACAATCGTTGACAATATTTGAAGAAAAGTAACAACACAGCATTCATATTGAGTAGTTTGTTAGTTGGCAACAAAATACCAACTAACCCTATACTAACGACTGCACGCATTTGTGCGGGGAATTTTGAAGTTAGAAATAACTCAAAAATTGAAACCTTACCGACAGCAATTAAAAATTGCGTGTTCGCATAACGGGAATAATATAGATAGAAGAAAATTAAATGCGAAAGCCGCACAGATGGAAATACAACAGCGGAAAATACTGTTGTTAGAAAATGAATCCCACAGACAACGATACGTCCGTCTGCAATAACGGCACGTACCGAAGTGACACTAATAATAAACAAACGCCGATGTCCAAGAACATTCGTGACGTCATTTAATGACTTTGCGTTTGCATTGTTATTAAACAAATAATAAAAAGGACGGTGTAAATATTAAGTGCATATACAGGGCGATACATTATCTAGTATACAGGGTGGTATAATTAGGTTGTTGTACATATACGCGGCTGGTATATTAACAGTGTTTTATACAGGGTGGTGTATACTCGCGGCTGTATACAGAGTGATGTATATATGTATATATACGGTGTTGTATGAGTTTTGCGATTTCTTAAGTTACGAACTTAAAAAATTTATCTATACTGCACGGATGTATTTAAAGCGTTTCATATAGAAAAATATACGAATATGTTAGGTGGAATAAATTCAAAATTTAATTTTGCAAAAATTTATTTAATTCCTTCCGAACAGAGATTCATTTTTAATTACTTATTAAGAACGTTTCTCAAGATGGCATAGAATGAGAATGCTTTACGTAGAACCTGAAAAATAATATATTAAGTTAATCTATGGTATCGGGAGAAAGTTTAAGTTACTGATATAAATGCATTCGTGTGCATTTCGATCATTTCTCCAGCTGACAGATAATTTTCGCGCTGCGCTTTCATTATAATAAAAAGTAGGAGCTTTTTTTTTGCAAAGTCCTTTAAGGATTTATATATAGCACTGAAAATTTCAGAAAACTTCTTATCATGTATTTAATAGTGTCGTCAAATGTAGGTAGCACCGCCTTTCTTCCAACTCCTTTTAATGGTGGTGAAATTAGTCCTTTAGCTTATATTTACCAAGAATACGGAAAACACTTGACTTCAAAACACCTACTATTATTGTTAAATATAAATGCAATCTACATATTCATAACAATTTATGTATGTTACCTAAAGTGTTATCTGTGTTTTCTTTATTGTAGGATAACTACCAATAATTTTCCTAAAACTTATCCACAAAACATTTAGAAGGCAATTATAAATTAATCTGATGACTGCAAAGGTTTAGTAAAAATTACTACATATTTAAAATTTGTTGGAATTTTTATACAATGTGATATTTCTTTGATCAAAGAAATAGCATCTAAAACACGAATAGCAAATGAATGCTCTCGAAGAGATTCTCTATATTTAGGCCAAAGATTTGTCCACAATTTCAGAAACACAGAAGAAAGCGTTTCTATGTAAAACATGGGCCAACATAAAAACGAAGCCCTTGCCAATATTCCTTTCTTCCACGGGAGGCAAGTTTTCATTCTATAATTTCTTGGATCATAGGTTGTACCAACGTGATAATATTTAGATAAAAAACATTTTTGTCATTTACGTCAGTTGAGTTGAAGTGATTTTGAGCATTGTCCAAGAAAACTACCTACTTATTTCATTGCCAAATTTGTGCTATTTAAGATTTTTAAGACTTGTTAACAGACAGGAAGACATAATGTATTGATGCTCTTGAATGCTTGTGATTTAACCGACTCACAAAAACTGAGATTTAATGAATTGTAGCTTCATTATAACAAACACCAATGCCACCAATTGGTCCTTTAGTACTTTTTGAAACCTGACAAAGATTATGTTTGTTGATTTAATACAAATAATTCAATTAACATCTTAAAATTAATGTCAATTTTGTACATGTTGCAACTTTAGTCATTTTGCTTCATTGTTTCTCTTTAAGAACTTTATTGATTATTAAATCTGATATAACTTCAAAATTGTGCTTATTTCCTTTACAGGTGAATGTCAATGTTTACCAGGATGGTTAGGTAAAAACTGTGCCATCCCATGCCCATCAGGAATGTACGGCATGAACTGCACCCAACACTGCAAATGTTCCAATAACGGCAAATGCAGAGGCAGCGACGGCGTGTGTAAGTGCATCCCAGGATGGACGGGTACTCAATGCACAGAAAGTATGAGACTGCAGCCTATAATAATAGGGGATAGACATAAATATTAATATTTTGATTCAATTTTACAGTTTGTCCTGAAGGATATCATGGAGATCATTGCATGAATCCATGCGAATGCCTCAACGATAACTATATGTGTCACCCAGCCAACGGGTGCGTTTGCAGGCAGGGATTTACCGGTGAAAGGTGCGAAGATACTCTAGCCAAAGCTAAGATAATGCCCAATGAAAATAATTACGGCACTGTTGTTGCTTACGTTTTGGTGATAGTTATTATATTATTAGCCATGCTTGTGGCTTTGTGGTACTATTATAAGAAGAGGGTGAATAATTTGAAGAACGAGATCGCTCACGTCCAATATATAGCTGACCAACAAACTTTATCGTCAGGTAATCAAAAATTATGGAATCAAATTTTTTAAATCTGATTTTAAGTGGTTTTAGATCGCAACCACATAGATAATCCAATGTATAATTACCAAAGCAATACGAAGAGGGATGATGATCTGAAACTATTAAATAACTCACCTCAAATTAGAAATAATCTGGTGAAACAGATTAATACGAATATGGAACGGCAGAGGCTGGGGATCGCGAGTTCGTCCTCAGATACAGATAATCGAGGTAGTATAAATTTTTATTACTATTTTCCAGATTTAAATTGGCGATTCTTCCAGAATTGCAAGCTTTGAAAAATAAAGACGCTGACGCTACTAATCCAAACATCTATCACAGTATTGATAAACTAGATCATGTTTACGACGAGATCAAACAAAAAGATAAGGAAGTCGGTATGTATAGAAGTCTTAAATGTTCTTCTAGTTTGGTAATTTAAAAATTCTAAAATTACAGATCTCTACGATCATTTAGATTATACCAGGCCGCAAAGTACTTGGAAGCCGCACTACCAACGGATGCCCAACGTGTACGGATCTCGAGAATTAGACAATAAGTCTGAAAAGAATTCCGAAAATAATGATACAGAAGACGTTTAATATAATGCTCAAACTTTATTCCACACACTTACTCTCTTACACAGTCACACAAACATTACACATTCACGAAATAACTGAACAATTTTCGAACAACATCGATATGATATAAAACATGGAAATTCAGTGCCAAAAGTGTTAATTCTAAAGAAGTACCTATTCGCCGTCACCTACACACACTCACTTACACACAGACTAGATATAAATTACAAAACAAGTATTAAAAAAAATTGAGTCATTGTGATGGAACAAGAAATTTAGTTGTCAAACAATTGTATGTGTTCACACTGGAGCAATAAAGTTTCCTGAAATTTGGGGGAGAAGTTTTGACGTATCGTTATTAATTTTTGAATTAGATTTTCTATCAAATTTAATTGTATATTATTTAATTCTTTTTGTACATACATTAGATTTTATGTTACTTCTGTGATAAATGGAATGGAGTAATCGTGTTTTAATAAGATTAAAATAAAGATTTTATTAAAAATTGTGTCTTTCTTGAATTTTGAACCTAGCAAGTGGAAATGGTAAATGCAACATCTTTAGGAGAGATAGGTGCAAAAAGAGTATCACTAATTAAGATGTCTCAAAAGGTTTTGGTAAGAATAAGAGGGAAAACCATTGAAAGTAAGTATATCATAGTTATTAGGTTGATCAGACACAGCAGCCTACTGAGTTGGTCTGTTTTTGAAGACGAACCATTTATACTGCCACTAATTTAGCAAATAGCAAACACATATTAGAGGTTAGAAAGCAGGGGAAGAGAAGAAATAACAGAAATAGTTGATTATCTTTAGCTTTACCTGATAAGAGAAATTAAAATCAAGAGATAGAAGAAGAATCTTTGAGGAAATGTTTCTCTCGTAACAATAGAAAATATGAAGAGGTTTTTAGGATCTCTTGGAGCAGAAACAAAAACTCTAACTTGCTTCAACCCCCACCACACAAACCCTAGAAAAAGCAATTATAACTAGAACTAGAAAAACTAATCCCTTCCAACACCAGAAAGAAAAAATGCGTTTTTAGAATTAGACTGTTTGTGAATTTGAGACTAAATGTCAAACTTCAATATCCAGTTTAAAAAAAGAACATTCTGCTTGTGGTGTTTGGTAGTGCTGGTGTTGTCGTAGGATTTTCATCAGAGATGCTGCAACAATTAATGGAATACTTGATAATCATAATCGTACTTGTTAATAAGTTTCCTCTTCAAGTTCTTTTACCAGATCAATCACTTTACACTCTAGATCAAATCAAATAAGAACATGCATTCTTGCTGTGATATTCTGACAATGTTCATTCACCAAGAACTATTAGAAGAAAGATTTCAGAAACAATCTTTGAAATACTGCTCATATAGATTGGATGGCTTTTATCCTTTTCATAGTTCGAACTAGTTTAATTCAATATAAATTAAATTCGCTGCATAAGTCTTCAAAAGACCTTACCAGACTAGGTATTGCAAAAAAATACCATGTTTCTATTGGATTCATTAGTCTTACAACTGATCTTTACCTAAACCTTCAAATCAGAGTTAGGAAGGTGCTATCTGCCTTTAGCTTGTTTCAAGAAGAAAGACCAACCAATCCGATAGAAATAACTTGATTTTGCTTGGACATTGTAAGTTCTATCTAAGGAGAAGGAAATATATTTCAACTTTCACAAAAGGTGTGAAAGGTGTAATTTGTAACTTCATTCCCGAGACATATTCTTTATTTAGTTTATTGAAACGTTTTGTAAACCTTGCATAAACACTTTTTTCTTTGAAACTCTAAGATGGAGCAGATTAGTCACCAATATCATGCAATATATCTATGCTATACATATCCGTGCTAATTATTGATGTAACAACCTCGAATTGACCACTTTTTAATGCTGTAAAGAAACCATATTATTTTAAACAGAAGAATTAATAGAAGGTAATATGATCTTTATTTTGCGTAAGTGTAAGTAAATGACAGACTTAGAATGATATAAAGAATTTTAATAGACTACAAAATAAATATCCACAGATGATATTTTAATTTGAAACAAACACATTTAAGTATTACCTAAGCATTCTTTCTGTAAGTGCTTCAGATGTTCTTCAGTTACATATTTACATAGATTTGGTGTGGCTTTATATCGTAATCGCATCAATTTAAAATATAATCCTTAGATACATAACATAACCTCCTCTCCAATTAAGTAGGTGTTGCGCTAAAGCCTTGCAAGTCAGTTGCATCCCACTCGCTGAAGACATATGACTCGATTGGATTGACGATGCTCGTTGGTATGGCGATGTTGATTATGATGATGATAATGATGGAAGTATATTTTTTTGTATAATTTTTTTATTTAAAAAATAAAATCTATTTAGATGGATATCACAACGTTGATGGGGTGTAGATGTAGATTTTCTAGTGGTGTTTGATGATGATTCCATGTCCACCACCGCCTCCGAAACTACCTAAACCACCTCCAATTCCATGTCCTCCACCGAGTCCGCCGCCTAATCCACCTCCTAATCCACCGCCATATCCGCTACCTCCGAATCCGCCACCTCCGAGTCCACCACCTCCGAATCCGCCGCCTCCAGCACCACCGCCGAATCCGCCGCCTCCACCACCGCCGCCGAATCCGCCACCACCACCGCCGAATCCGCCGCCACCGCCGCCGAATCCACCGCCGCCTCCACCTCCGACTACGACCGGAACAGGTTGTCTGATGATTTCAGTTTGGGGTACTGGTACGGGAACTGGTCTGGGGACAGGTACCGGGTATGGTCTGCTGACTGGTACTGGTACGCTAACTGGTACGGGTTGTGGAACCGGGTAAGGTTGTGGAACTTGAATTGTTCTCTCAACTGGTACGGGAATAGGTCTGTCTACATGTACTGGATAGGGGCGCGGTACGGGTACTGGGTAAGGACGATCTACTGGTACTTGAACCGGAACTCTGACCGCAACTGGGATATTTTGCTGAACTGGTACGGGTACCGGAATGGGTTGCGGGATCGAAATCTGTCTTGTGAGTGTGATGTGAGTGATTTGGCCGGCTCCGCCACCACCGCCGCCCCCGCCGCCGCCGCCTCCGCCGCCACCTCCAAAACCTCCTCCTGTTAAAATACAAATTATCAATTATAAAATATTATTCGATAATTGTGATTATTACGAAGTTCTGATTATTTTTACCTCCAATTCCACCGCCTAATCCACCACCACCTCCGCCAAATCCACCGCCTAATCCTCCACCTCCACCTAATCCTCCGCCGAATCCACCGCCTAATCCTCCGCCTCCAAGACCGCCTCCCAGTCCTCCATGACCACCGCCAAATCCGCCGCCTCCAATTCCACCGCCGAAGCCTCCATGACTTCCGAGGAAAACGCCACGTTTCTGTTTAGTAGCGCCATCCTCAGCATGGACTGCCGAGACGGCGAGTAAAGCACAAATCTGCAATTGTTGACAAACAAAAAATAAAATTAAAATAATTTTATTTTAATATTATTTAGATACTAACCATTAATTTCATGCTGCTTCTGTGGATGTGAATTGGATGCAACTGTGCTTGATTATGGACAACACCCAATGGTTTATATACTATGGACGAAGACCCACCTCTGTTTCCCCTTTTTCAAATTACGCAGGCATCGTATATGCTACACAGTAAAATGTATTATA
Organism: Popillia japonica; assembly: GCA_004785975.1. Lineage (NCBI taxonomy): Eukaryota > Metazoa > Arthropoda > Insecta > Coleoptera > Scarabaeidae > Popillia > Popillia japonica. Next base: position 29,678 of record ML219531.1, read on the forward strand.
TTAACGTGAGCGCGGGGAGGTAATACTTTCTACGAGGCGCATTTAGTGTCTAACACAGATATTTAGTACTAGTATTACATCAGTAGATCCATTTCTAATAAGGGCTTATAATTTCGAGAATGATTCGCGTTTAGCAGACTTTTTTTTTAAATTAAATAAAAAAAAATGTCATGCATGTAATTTTTTTTTTTTGTTATTTTTAAAATGGATTACATAATTTTTAAAATCTAGATTAGATAGATCGTATCTCTAGGCTTTCGCTATAAATTCAGGATATTACATTTACGTTAATTAAATGAAAAAAGAAAAATTCAAGCAGTGCATTAGTATACATGCTATTAAAATTAAAATCTTTCCTTTCTAGATTTTAAAAATCCATTTACACCTTTCTTTTAGTTACATATACATGCAAACACACACATACGTATATATGGATATCTTGTTAAATCTATTAAGTGTGCGTACTTAAGAAATTTATTCTTTTGTCTTAAGAATATACCATACGATCATTTAAGTTTACCCTTTAGCAAGCCATGAAATTATTTCTTGAAAATATTATTTTTGTATGTTTTGACAAATAAAACATATCTGTCATTAATGTATTTGTTAATTGACACCTAAAGTTATATTTCGGGCAAAATTTCCAAATTTTTCAGCAACATGTGACAGTTTGCGGCAATTGATTCAAGAGTCAGTGGCTAAATTCCGTGAAACAGGGTCTGTGTCCTGAAAACTGCTGGTAGACTATACTAAAACAGACAGTTGGAAATACAGGGTGTCCGTGATATACAAAGCATGCTTTTAAGGGATGATAGCTACAACGATTTAGAAACAAAAACATATAATACACCTTGAGTCTATCTGTAAGCGTAAACGAAAAAAAAAATTATTTCTCATGTCACAAACTTCGACGCATACTGTACACCGGCAGCCGATCAGTACAGTATTTACCCGACGATTACTGGCGTGTGTTCTTGAAAATGGGCAACACATCGAGCCTTTCCTGTAATACATTTTCTCCTGTCTCTCAAAAAAGTCCTTTTTAGGACCACCAATTTATCACAAATAAAAGAAAAGAACTCAATTTTGTAGTAGCCTTTACGAAAGAGCTTAAAGCGCCATAACATAATTGCAGTACATAATTATATTGTTTTCATTCAATGCGACTTTCCCTCAACTTAAATTTTCATTTACCGATCGGAGGCTGCTATTAAATACGCCCTTTTCACTCTAACTTCAGCATAACATCGATTTTATTGTCATAACATTATTAAAAAAAACGCAAAGGTATCTTTATTTTAAAACGTACGGCCATTGACTTCGTACGATACAATAGTCTAATGTAGTTCAAGGCCGTATAAACAGATGATGCTTGGCTTGCATCTGTGCTCCTATTGAATACGTGTACAGTATGGTGTAAGAGAAATGACACCACGCTTCAATTTTAAAGTATTAAATAATTCGTTTTCATCGTTGGTTTCAGTTATTTTCAACCCTAAATTTTTGATATGGTTTTTTGGTTATTTAAGAAGCAATATGGATGAGTTTTCTTGTACAGTTTGACCAAATAAGGTTTTTTGGAAATAATTTTTTTCTCGTTTACGCTTACAGATAGACCCAAGGTGGATTATATGTTTTTGTTTCTAAATCGTTGTAGCTATCATCCCTTAAAAGCGTGCTTTGTATATCGCGGACACCCTGTATAGCAGATATTGAAGAACGAGTAACTTAATTACTAACGAAATCGATTTGTATGTTGTTCAAACACAACTGTCATATGGGGGGACCTGCCAGAGAATCTTTAAAAAATATCTACAAAAATTTTCATACTAATTTCATTGCAGAGCTTTTACCAATCGATCACGTAACGAGACTTAATTACTGTCAGTGGTTCTTAGGTACGATTAATAAGGATGGTTTCATTTATCAGGATATATAAATAAACAATCAATGCGCGAAAATCCACATAAAATTCTTGAAATACCACATTATTGGTTCAATATTCCTTGGTAATACGATAAATGCAGAACGATATCGTAATAATTTATTGTTACCATTTGTAAATCAATTACATGATGATGAACTCCGTGGAGGATATTTCCAGCAAGATAATGCAACAGCCTATAAGACAAGAGAAACGATATAATTATTGCAAGAACTCCTTGGTAATTGGTAGTAGAGTTTCCACCACAATCTACAGATACGAATCGTCCTCATACAGTTGAAGAACTTACTGAAGCTATTAGAAATGTCAGTGAGGAAATTACACCGCATAATTTAAGGAATGCCTTCAATAATATGATAGGAAGAGTGGTGTTATGAATAGAAAATGAAAAAGCTCGTTTTGAACATTTAATGCAGCTATTTTTATTATTAAACTTTCCATTTTTTTTCTGCCTAATCTGTCATCAGTATAATTTATCGTAGTATCACATTTATAGTACCAACTTAAGTTTAAAAAAGAAGAATGTCATTGCCTTCTAGAGGATAGAAATATATGATCATAGTGTATAAGTAACCAAACCTGTCAACAATTTTTGACGTATTCAGTATCAAGCTAATGCATTACAATTATGAATTACATGGATTAGGGTTCTGTACTTAATAAGGCGTATTGTTTGCTAGGGCGACTAATATTCTTAGCGAATGTTTTTCCACTCTTCGCTAGAGAAATCTGAAATGCATTTCAGGGATTTTCATAAGATTACTGCTAGATAAATAGGCTAACATATCCAAACCATTTATCTACTTATAACGCAGATGTTTCACACATTTATTTTGTGTCGTAAATCAAACTCTAAAAATCCTGCTAAATAGCTCCTTTCCAAGCTGTAATTTCACGCTGCGATTAATTTTAATGATCAGTTTTATTTTATTCACATATATATGAACATATACACCAGAAATTATATGTATATTGCCCTTAAGGTGTAAGCGATAAAATTGAAGTGAAATGATGCAATAATCATCTTAAAACGGTATTAGTATAGACATATACCATGTAAGAATTTGTACGAAGTGAGTACCTACCAACATGTAACATACCGGAATTAGGTATTTCATTATTTCTCGTATGTACACTTTTAGTTGTTTGCCGCTCTAAATTCCAACCGTTCAAATAGTAATAATAATAAAAAAAGCAGCAGTGTATATACACGTTAAGGATATGCACTAGCAAAACGTGTAATTTCTAAATTATTGCAACATTTTAAAGAACGGCGTAAAAGAAGCGGAGGACGGTAATAACCGTCTGTGTAATACAACTATAGATACATAGATCTGTAATTGCTCGATTTATTATACATATATATCCGTATTTGACCGTTTACCATTGTGTTTTAATATTAAGCAATGTTTACACCTGTTTAAATTATGCATTATAAAATGATCTTCTAAGAATCCTCCCCCCTACTCAACTTCTTTTGACAATTCGTAAAATTTACCATGAGAGATATTGCGGCAATATAGTATATAATGACGTTATGATGGTATTTACCTCTTATAACGAATTTTTAGGAAGTATTTGACCGCTACAAATAAAGGAAGAGAAACATATAATTAAGGGAAATCGTATCATTAAAACGTGCAGAAATAAATACAGGGACTTTGTTCGTGATCCAGTGTATGCTAATTACTGTCATTCATAGCCGCACTATGTTTACGTATTGTACTTACTACTTAAGCATGTAGGTTGTATGTATGTACCTACAGCATTTGGTATGATTAAAAAATGTGCAGGTAAGAGTTCATTCCTGCTTTCTTCTATTTTTCTCAAGAGAGGAGAATTGATTTTAAGCAGTAGTTTTCGGTTGGGGACCTTTCAAATATGAAGTACAATGAAAAACAGAATTTTCTGCCTATTTTTTTTACTATCGATAAGGTAAAAATGTTGTTTAAGCAAGAAAAACATTGATGTGTATTGACACAATTTAGACGTTGAAGATGGACCACATTCTGCAAGTCTAGTTGAAGCTAATAAAGAGAAAATAAAGGCGCGCCATCACTGGAGACGATAAAAGGGTTGTGTAAAAGTGCCAAACGCAAGAGATCATGGTGTAAAAAAAAGCTGAACCGACTCAAAACATTTTGAAAGCCAATATTCCTGTAGGTGGGATTTCAAAGGAATGATAATCAGAAAAAGTGTAGTGTTCCATGTGTAGTGCGGTCTGGTGGGGCTGGGATGCCATGTCAGAGAGCTGGGCCATCTCTGGCGGGGCTTTCGCACTTTTTAGTTTAGCGCAAAACGAAATGGTAGCTTCGAGAAGAACTTTCTCACGATGCTAAACAACAAGGGAGAATGGGAAGGAGAACGATGCACCTATGAGTGCACCACCATGAGTATTCGGACCAGGAATCAAATACTCAGAGCCAATATGCTCATATTGGCTCTGAGTATTGACTAATATTAATAATAATAGTAATAATAATAATAATAATAATAATAATAATAATGGCCGTATGGACCAAACGGCTAATAAAAGACCTGAGGCCCTGGGCAAGTAGGAAACACGGACAGGCTGGATACCATGTGGCGCAGTTCCTGACGGGACACGGACACTTTCAGGCCTACCTACATAGATTCGGGCTGAGATAGACGCAGAAGTGCCGCTACTGCAATGCCGTAGACACAGCCGAACACACATTCGTTGAGTGCCCTAAGTGGATCCCCGAGAGACAGGTATTAGAGAATGCCATTGGCCCTGTGACGCTAGGGAATATCATAGACTGCACGATAGGTAATACATAAGCCTGGGGAGCGGTAGAGAAATGGACGAGGCACATCTTGGACTGAAACGACAGACACGATAGAGCAGGACATAAGATGACTGATCAACAAAGGGAGTAGGCTCAAACATCGGTAATTGGCTACCCTCTGAAGTAATACAGCAAGTAGTTCCAGAGGGCAGGATCTTAAAGCCTGGGAGATTTTTTAGTGGGTATCCTTTGGTGACTCTCACACTGACGTACCATAGAGCCCGGGTACGCGTAGTCCATAAAGGATTTTTCCCCCGACAAAAAATAATAATAATAATAATAATGGGAACTTATTCCAGCGTCTTCCAGGCAGAGATCAATGCTACTGAAAGATGTCTCTACTGAATCTTGATGGGAACTATCGGAAAGCATTGAAATTTTCTCTGATAGTCAAGCAGTTATAATGGCACTGGGTTGTAACACCATCAGATCGAAATTAGTCTGGGAATGCTTAGAGAAACTAAACAATCTAGGGAGAGAGAACAGAGTTGCAGTATGTTGGGTACCAGGACAGACAGGAATGAATGGCAAAGAAGACTGAAACCATTTTGCGTAATAGAGAGAGCACCTATGAAGGGACAGGGAGGAGACAGGGAGCAGAAGAAAGGGAGAAATCATCTGGGAGAATCTTCCTGGTCTGAAACTTTCCAAGGTATTACCTGGAAACTTCAATAAGCAAAGAACAAGGGCTTTGCTAGTATTAAGTAGGAATAAACTACTATTTGTGAGTTTTCTTACAGGGCACTGCCACCTTAGGGAACACATGACAAGGATAGGTTTGAAACACAATAGAAACTGTAGGTTTTGCACCTGATCCAACTGCATGGCTATTGCAGCAATTCGTCCCAATTATTTTGGTAAAGATGTCATTGACGAGGGGAGAATACCATCTTTGAAGCCATCACAGATATTGCAGTTTATTAAAGCCTTTAGACTTGATGGGGAGCTATAGGTAGCTGTGGGCAAATACCAGCAACTTATAGCTCATGTAGGGGGCCATAATAGATCATTTGGTCGCAGTGCAACATCACCCTCAACTCAAATTCTATTCTATCCATCAAGATAATTCGAGACCTCATAGTTTCGAGTTTGGCAGCCCGCCAAAAGCGTTTACAGCTTGAGTTGGATATGTTGCCACACCTATCATATTCCTCAAAGCTAGCCTCTTCTGATCATTATTTCTTCCAGGTTATACAAGTTAAAAACCACATGGATCACTTTTTCGCCAACAAAGAATAACAATTTTATAAGCATGGAATCTTGCTACAGATAAAATTTCCTATTTCAATCGATGATAAATATTAATTTATCGAATTTATGAATGTATGCACATACTACTTAGATGATGCAGTAATGTGAGAGGATTTCTTTCAAATAGAACGGTCGAAATCGAAGTAAAATACGAAAAAAGAAAAGTAAAACTACCATCGCAACGAGTTTTACGAAAAAAAAAAGATAAGAATATCAGAACGTGTTTAGTGAATATTATGTAAGTAAGAAGAAAGAAAGATCTAAGGCCGAACATTCCCATCGTGTGGTATTAATGAAAGGTGTATCGGATACGCCTGGGAGATTCATATTCACCTTTCGCATATCCCTATCCCGTATAACTATATAGAATGTAACTAAATATGCATAAACTTATGCATGACCTGACGTGTTAACGTTCAAATAAATATTACACCAGGGAGCGCCGACATTTATATCTAAACAAAAATTCCCGTCAAATCTTCATAATCGTTTTGTCCCCTTCCTTTTTTCTATATAAAATAAATACAAATACAAATACATACACAAATACAGGTAATGGATATTATTGTAACAATTTAATTCCTCTTATTCCAACGCGAGGAGAGTGAATGTATTGATCCGGATTGTACGGATGGATGCAATTCAAGCATGAACTATTATCGACACAGAAACAAATATATCCTCTCAAATGACCACACCTTCGAAACGGTTCCATTTACTCGCCATATGTCTGTAGCATAATAGTGCTGAATCTGGTCTTGCTTGCACGGTGATTCACGTTCTTCTTTCCGCAGTTGCGATGGATTAGGTGCCAGTTGCGCGCTAACTTCGAGGTAGAACTAGAGGAATCGTGCAGTCAATTTATGGTTGTTACGCAATCGAATGTGCTTTTCTTATATGGTTAAGTAGAATTGCATCTCGGATATATAGGTATATAGTGCTTGCGACAGACTTGCTGGACGAAATTCGCCAAACGATTCGATGAACCCAACGTCCGCATTGTTAGCGGATTTTTTCGAGTTTTTCTACGTGGTATGTGTGACAGATAGCCATAAGTAGGATTTATGCGATTACGCGGAAGATTAGTTTCCTTAATTTCTTCTTGATAGGTTAGGCTTTCGTTAAAGATTATCGTCTCTTTCTCACGCTTTAGTTTGTAAAATCTCTGTGTATGTTATTCTCATTATTACTTGCAACTTATCCTTCCTTACTATACCAGCCAAAAGTTCTAAAATAAAGGCGTTGTATAATAATTTTCCGTCCAACCTATTATGCAACATTTGTGTCAAGTCTTCTAAACATTTTATCAAGTTACATTGAATTCTAAGCTAATGCTCGAATGTGACTTCCGCACACACGTTACAGTAAAGTAAATGGTGAGTGGCAACATTGAATTCCAAATGTATAGCTGATTTTTACGAAGAATATCCTGAATCAGTGTTGGACCACCACCAATTTGTCCAATTTGACAAATGCCAACTTATTCCAAAGAAAAACTTATACTATCATGCGTATACAAGCTGTAATATTTTCATGAACCTTATCCCGTAGATTATCCAAGATGTGTGGAATTTGCCAAAGATTCCAAAATAATCCTTAACAGAGTTTTTTTCTTACAATTAGATGAGACTTGGTTTTATCTTTGCAGATACGTAAATTCACAGAATTTGAGGTTGTCGTCATCGGAAAATTCTAATTTTTTTGTTGTTTGAGACTATTACATCATCGAAAAGTTGGTGTTTCAAAACCATGGTGTTCAACGCCATTACATAATGTCGCAGAATCTTGGTTAGAGCTTCTTCGCCTGAAAGTAGCTTAAAGGCTTCTGATTTTGATTTCTTGAATACAACTTTCTTTCCTAGCTAATGCACCATTAAGTTCAGTCCTCAGTTTTCATTCTTTTGCATTGAGCCATTCCTTCACTTATCATTCTATGTATTGGGACTTTTAGTTTAAAAAAAAAATGGCATTTTTTAAATGATTTTTTTTGAATAATCTTCTATTCAGTTAGTGAAAATGTGTATCGAAAATCATATCGATATTCGCCATATTATGCTCTAACACTTCGTGAAAAGTTGGAATGCAGCACAGTCTATCGGTGCTCTTAACGACATTTTTGGCGAGGGAAACAATCAGCAGAAGCTAAGTTGAAAGATGGTTCAAGAAGTTAAAATCTGGCGATACAAACCTCGCAGATGAAGACGGAAGAGGTCGACCGTCAAATTTCAACGATCAGCCACTTTTGGTTGCCGTGGAAGAGGACGAGAGCTTGACTAGGAAAGATTTCAATATGGACCATTCGACCATCGTTCGTCGTCTTAAAAATCTCGACAATGTACGGAAATTGGCTTCGTTCCTGAAGAATCTGGTCACTGTGGATAAATCGTGTCTTCTCTTCAAAAATATGAAAAGAAACGAGGTTTGCGTTTCGCTAGTTGTTTCACTCAAAGGAATATCGAAAGACGTCCTAGTTTGGTGGCCGCCGTCAAAGACTTGATTGCCTCTAAGAACAGCATCCGTGGAATCAACCGGCTGTCAAGCAAATGGGAAGCAGTAATTGAAATAGATGGTGAATATCATTTAAAGATGTTTTTGCTAAACGTTGTTATTGTTATAATTATGCACTAACCCGATACTATCTTGTTCGTGGGGATTGGTATCTATGGGCTTTCTCTAATTTTATGTGGAAAGTTTATTCTTAAATGATAGGATTTACTTACTTCATACTTTACAAGAATTACTATTACATAATCAATTTTGCGAAACTTCCACATCTAACACTGTAATTTCTTAAAAGATATGTATATGTATACATAAATATCTTGCTTCTGTATTAAATAACATCAGATCTGTCACGCCACAGTAAGTACAGCTTATTTAAGATTTAGATTAATCATCATCATTAATAATTCATTTTTTTTAGAGTGAATGTCGGTTGAATTCTGTTGGTTGATCGTGCCAAGTTTCTTTCTTTTGTATTTGTATTTTATACCGTATTCATGATATTGTAATTGTCCAACTACAATACACGATGCACTGTAGCGAAGAACCATGACACAATCATTCCATTTATCTTGGAATTAATCTACAATGTATGTGGATCTGAATTAAACCGTAATTTAATGTGAAAGTAGTAATAAAAATTTTAAAGGATAAAATAGATTATGAATTAATTGAATAGATTATTTAAATCTATCTATTTCAAAAGATTTAATTTATGTGTATAATATTAGAAAAAAAAATCGGTTTTATTCACTACATACACATTTACCTAACACTTGGGAATTGTGCATTTAATTTCCTTCCTTCGGTAGACCATCAGTTTGCAGTTCTTGATCTAGTTAATAGATATTCGCGTGGAATATCTATTAAGAAAAATACGTATACGGTAATAAGTACCTACTGTAAGAGCTTTATTGGCCAAGAACAACTTTGTCTAAACTATAATTATATAAGTTACGTAATTGTTTCGCCATTGCAGTTATTTAAATCCTTGAGATCCGATTCATATTTTGTATGTATCTAGTGTAATTGAATTACAAACTTGTCAGTATTTCTGAAGTTAATTATCTTCATTCCATATTTTGGGAAATGTGCTGTAAAACTGTGAAGTACGAGTATCCACTTCGTAGAACCTGCGAATTTAGAAAATTTTATTTTGGTTTTGCTATAAACTGCTTAAAGCTTCAACAGGTACCAATTAGTAACTAACCATAACAAACGTGCTTAGAGTTAAAACGAACATTCCGTTAGCTTTAAATATGATCGGAACTTTAGCCCTCTCCATTATAATAAACATAATCTTCTTATTGGACATACTAATGCTGTACCATTCGTGAGCCATGTAGCAAGATTCAGCTATTTCTGAGCTCTACAAACAACTGAATGGAAGAAAAGTTTTGAGAAAACAATCTAATCTAAGGTAAAAATCGATTTGTACTTAATGAAAATTTTAGTAAAACATAAACATTGGGAAATTATTATACACTATTGCTTCATACAAAAACTGAAATCACAAAACTGATAAGGGCCCGTGGTCCTCAATGGTGCGTAATTCTGGAATATTTTGGCCTGTAATTGTGCCTCATTTTGGACTTCCTTGTCATAAACTTTCCTACTCAGTAGTGTCCAAAATTTACGTACGTTGGAGTTATCGTCTTCCTTACATACATAATTCACGTTATGTTCAGTTAACGAGTTCTGAGCAATTTTAGAATAATGGCATGAAGACAGATTGGACCAGAATATTATATCATCATTTGAATGATGAGTATCAATGATATTTATCAATTTAGGCGAACCTTTGTATCCACAGCTTCACCTTTAACACTCTCAACATAAGGTCTTGAAATGCCTGCTTGAAACTTAGCGCACCAGACTCTAATCTTGTCGGCAAATTTCCTTTTCGGTTTACATTTTACGTTGTCAGTACAATTTCCAGGATGTGTAAAAACCATAGTTACCCGCTATTTCCAAATTGGATAATGTAAAATATTTCTCATCCCCTAAAACAGTAACTCGGTTGCCAATAAACTGTTAAAGCTTTAATGTTCGGCAACATTAAGGGATTGGACCATTTTTCCTCGTAAAAGCGTTTTTTCAAAACTTATGTTTCATACTTTAATCTACGAGAATCGTTCGAACTACGTGGTCTAACAAAGAAAACAATAAAAAAAACTCAAATATTCACTGGAACTCTTGGTGCCGAAGTAGAACACTAGATCACTATCACCCACAGGACACCAAACACTTGGATAAATGCCAACGCGTTTCGACAGCAATGCTATCATTATCAAGGCGATAATAAAACTGTTTTATTATCGCTGTTAATTAACTGTCGCTGTCGAAACGCGTTGGCATTTGTCCAAGTGTTTGGTGTCCTGTGGGTGATAGTGATCTAGTGTTCAAAAAAAACTATTTTTTCGGGCAGTTTCACTCGACAGTCATCCAAGACCATACGGTGGGCAAGCTAATTTTTCACCATTGCAAACGAAGAAGTGGTGTCCAAACGTGTTAAATCCAGTTGTGCTTAAGCTTCGGTTGGCGGTAGACATTTCAAATGGAAGTATGTTATTTTATTACCGCTTTTAAGTCAGTTTTCCCAATATGTAATCTACTAGAGGATTATTCCACATAGTAGTAAAGAAGATTCGTTCATTCCTGCGTTGGGCCACGTTATCGAACGATCCTCGAATATATTACCTTTGCGTGAATATTTTCCCCAAACCAGCAGAACATGCCGATTTGCACGACTTCAGTGACCAGGAATAACACAACCGAAACAAATTTCATACTTTTTAGCGGTACAGTCAAGAATACAATCCCAGTCATACAGATGCCTAACACACTAACCAGGATTTGCACGAATACTCCATTTGAAAAAATCGTTTGTGTCGTTTTAACGAAACTTAAACACAAAATTAAATAAGATTGAATTAATTGAGTTTCAACAGACTTACTCCAATATAGCTTCGTGATGGATAACACAATGTCTTAAACGTTCATAGGTACCTTTGTCTTGATCTTCGCCGTTTAGCGTCGCCTTTATTAGATTATCTTTCAAGACGTCGATTTGTGCTGCCATGATCGTGATTAAGGCTATAACCGTACCATCGAATGCTGTATTATTACATGCGGTAATAAAAAAATTGCACGCTTCGTAAAGGTACACGATTAAACGATACTTATTTAAATCCAAAGGAGAGTATATCGGTACAGCCAATTGCTGGCCATCCAACGCTGGAAAAATGCTGTAAAATATGGCGGTACTCACGCAACAAATTTTGTAAAATCCCAAATAAGTTTGATGAGATTTGATAGCATACGAGATGAAATGCCGTTGGTGCTTGTCGTAGCCATTGAAGATGTCGCTCTCTAATTTATTTTCCAACTCGATTAGAATTGGTAGGTAATACAAATAAATGTATAATTTAATTACGAAAGCTGCTTGAATGAATGAGTAATAACAAGTTTCGAAAGCACTCATTAGATCATCCTTGCTTTGTATAATCTTCACCAGTAACAGGAGTAACATTGTGGTGGAGAAAATAATCGTTATAAACGTTCTAATTTTAAAGAAGATCAGTTTAAATCCGGTTTCGTGGAAATTTAATAAATGCAATCCGAAGAACCATAACATATATTTCTCAATCGAAATGATTTGCAACTGCGACATTTCGGAGTAATTTTCTATTATAGTTCGTATCCGACTGGCAGAGCGTTTGGATTCTTATTGATTAAATTCAACGATTGCATTGAATACACCTATGAGATGGATGATAAATATTTGATATGGATATCAAGTACATATGTATGTTTAATTGTTACCTACGATCACGTTTCCATCGGTAAAAAAAAACTGCACGATCTATAGGTATAATTATACTTCTGCTTATACAGTTTTGATATTAATTAACAGATGTAGTAATCTATTTTGTTATAAATTAGAGAAAAAATGAACACATCACGTTTTGTCATTACGTCGTTATGAAACGGTGATTAGGCTCTTTTATTACACCTTAATTATACATATTTTATCCTTTATATTTTCACTATTAATGACATTATTTGGTACCCAGTACAGACAAAAGAATAGAACCGTTTTATTACGGTTCAGTGTCAAAGGAAGTAAATTGTTATTTATATATGTTTATAAAGCAATTATGTCATTTACGTAAATTAAAGACGGAAAAGAACCCAAGATGACATTTAGGGTATTCCTGTCAAGCTCTTCTCCAAACTTCTTCGGTACAGAATAAGAGGTATTTTACTTATTTGCTTTAAAGTAGTTTGCATTGCACATCTTCAATAAGTACCTACTTTCTTTTGAAATTCAAACTTGGAAATAAGCTTCTTTACTTAACAAAAGAATCTTCCTCTTTAGACTCATACAATATTTTCTTCACGGTTCATTGATTCTAATCATTTGATCCAACCAACTCGCTCTTTTGCTACAGCTACTTGTGATATTCGTGCCTTATTTGTGTACTCATCCATCACCTCACTGTTTGTCCATCTTCCTCATTAACCTTCTGTTGTTTTTACTCCACTCAATACCACCTAAACCCAAATGCCTTAAAATTTTTCGCCTCAGATTTCTAGTTTTTGTTCGTATTTGGCTTTCTTATTGTTTTTGTTGATAAGTTAATATTTTATTTTTTTTATCGTATAGTCGTCTATCACGGTGATCGCCATGTATTTTGCTTTTTTTCCTTATTAATCTGCAACCCAAACTTATTTACCTTCTTCTCAATATCGACTCTTATTGAATGGAAGCATCTTATACTCTCATTTATGCGTCTTCCAAAGCTTCTTCTACAACTAGTTCACCCTATGATATATGGTTGTGAATGTCTATAGCAGAAGCCTCGACAAAGTACTCCTCCTCCATCTTGGACTTTTCTATTGTTTTTTTTTCAACATCCTTCGTCGCAAACACGAAGGTCTGAGCTCCAGGATGCATATCAGATAACACATTGAAGGATACTAACATGGCTTCGCGGGTGTTCCTATTTGGTAAGGAAATTCGCTTTATTTTTTTGTTTTCGTTTAATTTTTTTTCACTAAATCCGAATTTCAAGTTAACAACGTTGAACAAACACGGAAAAAGGTTGAAACCATTTCAGAGACCTACGGTGAATATTCTTACATTTCATCATTCCACTTCACTGGCACTTTCTCTTCATCCTCACAACTAATCACCCTGAGATGAATCACAGTCTTGCCATCATGGAAGAAAAAGAGATACTTATAATTACCCCACGTTGGGCGCCAAGTAATTGTTAATATTAATATCTTTCCGGAAAATATAATAAAAACTTCAAATCTCAGGTGAGTATCATGTTTAATATACAATATGAAAATGCAACAATATGAGTAAGTACCATCTAGTTCTTTGCATCACTATTTAAACGCTTGAAGACCTGTGATGGCTCTCCCAAGAATTAAAGCATGCACGTCATGAGTACCTAAAAAATCATCATTACAAAAATTACAAAATAGAAAGGGTTATCCTCACCTTCATAAGTATTTACGGTTTCTAAATTAATCATATGTCTAATCACGTGATACTCATCGTGAATTCCATTACCCCCTAACATATCTCTAGCAACCCGCGCAATTTCTAAAGCTTTTCCGGCATTATTTCGTTTCAAAATTGATATCATCTCAGGAGAAATCCTATAAACACAATTTAAGTGATTACTTTAAACATCTGCAGCAATCATCACCTATTTTCATCTTTTAATCTGCCAACTCGAAGACAAGCTTGTAATCCCAACGCAATCTCAGTCATCATATCCGCCATCTTCTTTTGCATTAATTGATTTGCTGCTAAGGGTTTCCCAAACTGTTTCCGTTCTAAAGTATATTGTCTAGCGAGTGCCAAACAAGTTTCTGCCGCGCCTAAAGCACCCCAAGCAATTCCATAACGAGCATTATTCAAACACCCGAACGGTCCACTCATTCCCATAACTCCTGGAAGTAAGTTCTCCTCGGGGACCTCGACGTTATCCATAAGAATCATGCCGGTTATTGAAGCTCTCAGTGATAATTTTCCTTCAATTTTCGGCGTTTCAAGCCCTTTCTTGCTAATGCTTTTATCGACAATGAAGCCGCGAATCTTGGAGTCGTCGCATCTTGCCCAAACGATACAAATATCTGCTACCGGCGAATGAGTGATCCTAATTTTTAAGACAGTTTTAATAATTTAACTTGCTCGATTTCGTTTATTACCAAGTTTTACTCCCGTTCAAGGTGTAAGTTTTGGAGGCCGGATTAAATTTCGCTTTCGTTTCCATCGCGCCAATATCGCTGCCATGATTTGGTTCCGTCAAACCGAAACAACCGAGAATTTCGCCTTTAGCTAATGTAAGAGGATTAAGTAAAATAAACTACAATCGTTTATTGGAGTTACCTAAAGCCGGGAGGTATTTCTCCTTCTGATTTTCACTTCCATAATTATAAATAGCTCCCATTACTAGAGAAGATTGTACACTCATAGCAGACCTATAAGCGCTATCTACTTTCTCCACTTCTCTTGTGATTAATCCGTAAGCAACGCTCGAAACTCCAGCACATCCGTATCCTTTCAAAGTACATCCGAGAACACCTTGCTGGCCGAATTCGTACATTATTTCTCGATCAAACGCTAGAATTTTGTAACAGAGCCATCTATTGGATATTTGTACAAATTAGAGATTACAGGTAACTATCATAGACATCAAGATATCTACGATAATAGTGCCACCTATTAAGTATTTGGGCAAA
>ML219532.1:0-23920 GCA_004785975.1 Popillia japonica
AAAAATATGAACATATGGTTTAACAATAATGAACTTTATTTAAATAATTATAAGACTAAGTTTTTGGTTTTCCATTCTGTTCAAAATAAAAAACCGTTTGCTTTGAACATTAACTCTAATAATCAAGAAATCGATCGCGTTAGTGAAATAACGTTTTTAGGTAGGTATAACGATGGATGAAATCCTTTCTTGGAATACCCATTGTCAGAAAATGGTATACAAATTAAATTCAATTTGTTACCAAATACGTAATTTACGACACATCATAGACTTTGGATCTTTGTTATCGTTTTACTTTGCCAATGTACAAGGTAGGTTATCGTACGGTATTACCGTTTGGGGTTCATCAGCCGCTAGTCGCAACGTATTCTTGGCTCAGAAACGTATTATACGATGCATGGGTACGCTCAGTTCCCGTCAATCATGTAAGTCTCTCTTTAAAGAATGGAATATCTTAACTATGCCCTCTATTTATATTTATGAACTTCTGATTTATATATATAAAAATAAACAAGATTTTCCTTGCAATCATGACATTCATTCATATCAGACCCGAAACAACAACAAGTTTTATATACCACGGTTTTCATTGAATTTAGGTAAGAATTGCCCTCGTTCATTAGGTTTGAAACTCTATAAGACTTTGCCTCAACAATTTAAGGATCTGCAAAACGAGAAGATGTTTGGGTCGGGCATTAGCGCATTCCTGAGGCAGCACTGTTTTTATTCTGTTGATGAGTATTTTGATTTGTGTAAGAACTAGATTTTTTTAGATATATGTTTGACATGCGTTTATGATTTTAATGTGTTTGTATTTATGTTTTGTATGTTGCTTGTGTAATATATGTATCATATTGACAATGTTAAAACCTCCATAGGTCAATAACAATAAAGAATATTATTATTATTAATAAAAATTGTGTTTCTAGAAAAAATAATGCTATTTTATTTCACTCGTTCGTTTTATTCGTGAAATAAAATCGCACTTTTAACACTTGTATCGTAAATAACTATTGTCTGAAGTATTTATATTTATGTATATTTTTTTTTGTTTATACGGGGACTTCGTCCCCTATAAACAACAAAAAAATTCTTCTATTCCTTGTTTTAACGGGTATATGTGTTTTAAGTAAAGCACAAACTTTCATAAAGAGTAAAATTTTTCTGAAAAATAAATCATAAAAAACCTTTCCAATTGTTGCAAACTTTCCTGGACACGTTGTACATCACTTGTTTCACAATAGTTCTTATGCATTCTGATAAGTTGACCGTATAATGATGAGAAGGATTAGTAAAACACCAAAATCTATCATCTGATACAATATATCTAAATACCACAGGCATTTGATATTGATGCGCTACATCTGTAGTTTCATCAGCTATACGCCACAACACTGTCCAGAGTTGGGTCTCATGGGACTGAAATGCTATGCCAGAGAGCTGGGTCATCTCTGGCGGGGCTCTCCGCCCTTTTCAGTTTACCGCAGGACGAAATAGTTAGGAAATATAGCTTCGAGAAGAACGGGAGCACAATAGATCATTTGGCGCAGTGCAACGTCACCCTCGACTCAAATGCTATTCTCTAATTCTATTCATCAGCTATAACGGCGACATATTCAGCTTTCAAAATCTCTTTTTTTAATACGATCAATTTTCAAAATTTTCTTTTAGTGCAATATCTACATAATTCCGAACTGAAATTTATTAAACCCCTGAAAATTCCGGGTTTAGAGGAATATTTCGTTACTCGTGGCCTGGAAGAGCCAGCTAAAAAGCCTCGTAAAACTTTATGCAATCAAATTTTTTTTAAAGAACATACTTATGTATTTTTTTTCTTAGTTGTTCATTTTGTTGTTGAATATTTCGTCTGTACGCACTGTCGCGTAGTTGTTGTATATCTACTTTTCCCAGCAGCTTCATCTCTAATTGAGCATTAATGTAAGCCTGGACATTCTCATGTGTTTTTTTTTGCCAATTGATTCAGAACGGTCACTCCAGTTTTTGACCAAGACGGTTCTGCAGCACCGCGACAAAATAACAATGAAGGGAACAAAACACACGGTTACTAACACTACATACACAAATCCAATCATTTTTTTCGTACATGTCCTTCTTAATTTTTCTTGTAAAGTCTCTAGATTTGCCCGTTGTAGCACGATATCGGTAACGAATCGATCATACACAGGAGCACACTTCATATGTGCGGCAGGGTAATAGAAAGAAAATAAAAATTCTTACCGGCATGCTATTGAATGAATGTAAATTTTTTATGAAAACTTGTTTAATTAAAATAAAAGTTCGCCATCTAATACAAAATTATATTTGTGAAAATCTATAACAATAATTTAAAATCTATTATAAAATGTCTAAATTTATTAAACATTTGGCACGAAACAATAGTTTAACTTTAAATGTTTTAAGTATAAACAAGATATATTAAAGTTACTATTATTATTTATCTACTTATCGTATATAATACATATTCAATTTAAAACAGCCAATGGTATAGCACATTACTTTTTAAAACAAAAATAAAGTCTAATTCCATACATGTTATTCAAATCGACCTATAACTGTTTTAACCCATCCTTTTGATTGAATGATTTCAGTAGTTTCAGATGTTTTAATAATTTCATTAGTATCTTTTTCAATATTGATAACATCGATATTACTTGCACTTATGAATTGCTTTGAATAACAAACACTCCTTTGTAACGTTTCCGATGTGGATATTAAGTCATTATTTTTCTTTAATAGTATAGTTTTATGAAAGGTATCTTGATGATCTTTCCTTGTGTGATTATCGATAATTGGTTTTGATGGTTTTGCTGGTATTGGTGGAGGTGCTTTAGAAGGCCTTACAAACTTCCTATTTAAATCCATTTTACTAATTACACTACTTATTGTCTCATTATTGTCTTCACATTTAGGTACAGCAACATTAGTACTTTTGTTTATATCTGATGAAACTCTGAAACTATCACACCTCCCTAAATCTGTTTCGTTTAAGGTATCTTCCATTAAAGATTCATAATAACTGTCGCTATTTTGACTAGAATTTGAAACATTTAATTGAGAAACAATTCTTTGATTATGTACAGTTATTTCCTCTTCTACTACACGCTGACTAGATATATCTACTTCACTACATGCTTCATTATTGTTTATTTGCAGTCTTTTGTCGAATTCTGTAAGCACTTCGTTTTCGTTTATTGTCATATCAAAATCATCAGGAACGTCAAATTCAATATCATGAGATTCCGATTTATAAGATGCTATACTGGACATTGAATTATTCAAGGAGCTTATACTACAAAATAATTTTTGTGGGTCTTCATAGTCTGGGTTTGCTATTCGAGCTCCGATTATTTTAGATACTTGATTAATAACAATCTTTTTATGCCTGTCCCTGATTGCATGATATTTTTGAAGTAAACTATTACGGATTGTTGACTTTCTGTATATTTTATGTTCAGGATGGTCGCTATTTTCTAAATTTGTTGCTGGAAACCTAAAAATTAGTGGTACTAAAACTTAAACATTTTTTTACTGAGAGTGTAAATTACTTACATTTCTGATTCTATACTTAAGTTAGTTACTTTGAATGATTTATTAGAATGATTTAAAGATTCATAGCTTTCACTTTTACAATCAAGCTGGTTATTATTCAGTTGAAATGATCTAGGTAATGAATCAGCTTTGTTTGCTACTAATTCATCTTTATCTAATTTCATACAAATGTTTGGTTCTGTTTCACTTTCCCTTAAACTTAATTTAGAATCGTCAAACTTTCGGTGTAGCATTGCGTTTGTAATTTTTTCTATCGACTGACTTACTGACTCGTTTTCGTTTTTTTCTTTCTGAGTAAAACTAAACTTATCTTCTGTTAAAATTTGCTTGGTATTTTCATTATCACAATTTTCTGAATCAGAAAAGTCAGTATAAAATGTGGCAGTGCTTTCTTTGGATTTCTTAATTTTTGAAATCCTAGTTGGTACGGTTTTTGTATCATACTGTTGGACAACATTTGGTTCCGATTTTCTTCTCCAACTTCCTAATGATGGGAAAGCCCTATCGTGTGATGCTGCCCTTCTAGCAGATGGATCGCGGGACTGTCTAACTCTACTCCTTCGTTCTAAATAATGTGGCGTAGAGTATTGCTTTTTCAGTGGTAGCCACAATTCAGCCGCTTCTTCTAAAAATAAAAGAAAAATGTTTACATATTTTAACAAATAAAAAATTATTCTATAGTGATACAATAAAGAATTGTTGTACATTTGGGTTAACATTAGTATTTTGTGCACACTCTTGTTCGCTAGGTACATGTTGCTGCATTTGTTATAATAATTTGCGCTAGTAAAATGTTTATCTATTGAAGTTTCTGGAATATATTGACATTAGTCGTTCAATATAAACCCCATTTACAGTTGAAACGTACCTGCCACTGATAAACTTAAACAATGTGTTAAGTTTTTTGTATATTTATTAATATAATGATGTATGTATTGTGCGAAACATCACGTTATCCACCAAACAAATATAATACATGTCGAATCGATGGTTTCTGAGTGTAATGTGCACTCCTACTATGTTTGCATGTATGTACGTAGTGTTACCCTAGTGCTAGATTACCTTTCGGTAATTTAGATTACGTAATAGATTCAACCTTGACCGTAACAATGAGTCTAATATTAAAGGCATTAACATTTGATATCCATATTTGTCAAATAGTATAAGTAGCGAAGCTTACACTTGAGGCAACGTCAAAGTCGAGTCTTACTAGTCATTCCGATAACGAATGGATTGTAAGGTTTGTCTGCCATATTGCGATATATGTAAACCGTAAGAATAAAGTAAAAATCATCTTTTATAACTCCTCGCAAAAAAAACCGTAAATTACAGAACGGATTAAATATGAAACATATTGAATTGAAGGTGCATCTAATATCTGTCCTAACGTTTGAACTATCCTTAAACATGCTTAAATAATTTTGGGCAACCACGATAATCATTGAGCCGTGGGTATATGATCCATAAGTATCTATAATTTGACATTGAAGTAAGTATACAAAATTCATTATGTGATCCTGGGTAGAGCTCTTATCGTTTTTCGTATACCCCAATATGCTTAAAAGGAGATCTTGGTGTTGATACCTTTTTTATAATACAGTAATATCCCGTTTAGTACTGTTAGTTGGTCCGATGAAAACGCCGTACTATTCAAGAAAAGCGCATTACTAAAAAAGAAGTTTCTATAAATTTATTTTAACGTACCTATGACATATACATATGTATGTAGGTACATACATACATACATATACATACATTATGCGCTGGATAAAGTAATAAAACATAGTTTGTAAATATTTTAAGCGAAAACATTTCGTACAAAAATAGACATAAACATCAATTAACAACAGAATATTACCGAAGGCGTAATATTTGTCCTTAATTTGGCCTACGCTGTTGGACAATAAATTATTATTATAATTATATTTAAGAAGCATAGAATGGGAAAGTCCCATCAGAGTTTCTGTGAAAACCGTAGTATTACGAGCTATGGTTGCATTTACCGTACTATTGCGAATTACGCACTATTTAGGGGCGCACTATGCGGGGTATTACTGTATATAGCTAATATAGATTAGTTTCATTAATTAAAAAAACATCGATTGAACTAATTTAATATTTTTCGTAAACTTAATTTCGCACTGATAAAAAATAGCACAATTTTTGTGAAGTCTCCCAAAAATTAAGTATGTAATTTAAAAATAAAAAAAACTACGAGCATAAGTATAGTTCAAAAAATACTTGCTAACACACTAAATAATAAAATAAAATACAGACGGAAAAATAAAGTGGCAAAAATGAGATATCTTATATCTTAAATATAATTATATCAATACCTTTCTCTGGAACATCTTGTCCAAGTTGCATTAGTAATTGTTGTGCATGATTTGGTATAGCTGCATTATAGTTTTCTATGATTACCCTCTTTAATTGTCCAGTCCACTCTCTTTTATGTTGCGGTGATCGTGCTCTGAGTGTACATTGCAGTCGAGGGTTATCAAACGGTAATACATGGAAGCTCAATGGATCACCTCTTACTTGTTCAACCAACATAAGATTGGAACACTGAAAATATGATTAGTAAGTACATAATTTGTATATATTTAAATCTTAACATTACCATTATATGAGATTTATATACAAAATTTCCATCTTGTTTACATTTCGTTAATAATAGTACTTTGTCAAAAAGGAAAATATGCCTCCTTCCCTTAACACCGCCAACTCTGAATGATCCTTCCGCAATTAATTCACCTAGGGTCGTTAAATCAGGTCCTGTCCACCCATAGAGCTGTGATTGAATTTCTTGAATTCGTACTGCTATTTCATGTTTTCTTTTCATATTATTAATGTGGTCTGCAACGCTGGTCATTGTTGTTAATGCCATGTCTACTATATGCTTGTGTTCCAATTTGCTTCTTTCTGAGAGTCGCTACAATGAGAATATAAGGTTTTATTACTTAAAAAAAAATTAAAACTTATAGAGGATTATAAAATACAATTTTTGTAACTATTTAATGAGATACGGATCCAGGTTAAGTAAACAAGCGAACATAATGTGGATTGCAGTTGTATACAGGGTGTCTACTGAATAGTCTATGAAAATAAATGTTAAAGCTAATGGCATAGAAACCTAAATTCCAAAAAATGAATACTGTATGTCCACGCAGTAACGAGAAAATAATATTTTTCAATTTCAGTCCAACCTTGTTGTTCGAGCGCAACGCATCAATGGATGGGCAACATAGACAGAACGTTGAGTCATTCGCAGGCATTCGTTGTCTTATGTGTACATTATGGCAAGTTATACGAATAACGGTGTACATGGACAACATTTTAATCTACGTAGAAACAGGATAAAATCTTTTACTGCACCAGTAATACGTACAGAAAATCCAACGTCTATCAGACAATGGATTTCCTCGTCGGGTTACCTGTTGTGAATGGTTTCGTCAAACACAAACTCGTCTTCCAAAACTTCGATCCGTGATCCTCATTACCGATGAATACTGCTTCACAAAATCATAATCGTTATAAAAGAATTTTAAATACCTATATGCGTGCAAGATTACAAATACAAATTATGACAATGAATTAAATTTATCAAAGAATATATCACTATATATTTTATTAGCACTATGACACATACGGAAGAGAGGGGAATTACGTCAAATATTGGTCTTCGGTGTAGGAAGAAAAAAAGTGTTGGGGAATCTGGATGAAGGTCGAAAGACGCTGAAAGAGATGCAGGACAGAAGAAAAGGGGCGTCAAGTGATGCGTGGACCAACTTCCACATAAAACACGCACCATGGACATCTCTGCAGGAAGACAGAGCCTCACCTCCATGTCTAATCAGTAGGCTGACATAATCCGTACCCCTGGGCGGATATATTCCATCCAGACGAAAAGATAGAAACTTAAGGAAACGACGCTGTATGCGCTCAACGTGTAGCTGATGTGAAACGTAATATGGTGACCATATAATGGAGGCATATTCTAATCCGGAAACGACAAAGGCAAAATATAGTGTTTTAAGCGTTGCTGGATCATTAAAGAAGCAGGCGGTCCGCATTACAAAGCCTAATTTCTTCGAGGAAGAAGCAGTAATTTGGAGAATGTGTGGCAAGAAGGTAAGTTTAACATCGAAAGTGACACCCCCTCTGAGTGCGTTTCAGCTGAGGAAATTGCTGATTCTCGATGAAGTAAGTAGCAGGTGTTGAGGTTAATTTGGGTGAAAAACGCATGCTTACGCATTTGTTAATTCTAAAACCATTTTTAGAGCACCAGTTTGAGATATTGAGATATTGATGTTCGCTTAGAGAAGTTGCACATCCGCATCAGATGAAATTTTCATATAAATTTTCAGATCATCAGCATATGCTAGAGCTGGACAAGTGAGTGATTCAAGTCATTTATATATAGAATGAAAAAGAGAGGTCCCAAACAGGATCCTTGCGGAACACCACATCGAGACACAAATTCGTAAGAGCAGAAGCCATTGTAGCAGACGTAGTTAGTGCGGTTAGAAAACTATGAGTGAACAAGTCGAAGAAAGGGCGAGCAAAAGCCAAGCTGGTTCAGTTTCTCCAGTAGTATACTATGACTTATCGTGTCAAACGCACTAGAGAAATCGGTGTAAATTACATCGACTTCCGAACAATTGTCCAAATGATTGGAGAGAAATTGCGTGATTGTGGCAAGGTTGGTAATGGTGGATCTGCCTGGAAGAAAACAATGTCGGGCTTCAGATAGACGCCGCTGAACAGAACAGAGGACAGATCTGTAGATGATTGATTCAAAGATTTTGCTAAAGATTGATAAGATTGAAATAGGACGATAGTTTTTAAGGACAGCAATATCACCCTTCTTATGAACCGGAGTAATCCTAGTTTCTTCCAAACTGTTGGAAAGATGCAGGACTCTATTGACATATTTATAATGACTGTCAACGGTTTTCCAAGGGCAAATCTGCAATCACGCACTAGAAAACTGGGAAGCATATCATCGCCAGCATTTATGTGACAAGGTAGCCCTGATCTTCACAATCTCTTCCTTGGTGATAGGCTCCAAAGTAATAGGAAGTAATAAAGGCATTATAATAATAGGGAGCGAGTTACAAAACTCGTCAGAAGGTCCAGCGTAGATAGCATTTAATGTAGCATGTGAGAATAGATCCGCAAATGCGTGCACAATATCCTGAGGTCGCTCAAACGTTTTATCACCAGCGCTCAATCTGCCCGGGATTCTCGTAGTGCCGCGCTTAACCCTCATAAACTCAAATAATTCACTAGGGCTGGATTTTATTCTCAGCTCAATTTCATTGAGATAAAACTGGTACGATGAAGATATTTGATCCTTGAATTTAGTTCTCAGCCTTCTGTACTCATATAGATGATAAGCGGACCCAGATCTTTTTGAACGCCTTCTGTGGTATTCCTTGAGTTTTAGATTGGCAATTATAGATGTCTTGAACCAAGGAGGATAGGTTGACCGCTACGATCTGTATAAAGGTACAGAGCGCTTGCATAATGCGTAAATCGTAGTGTAAACTCCATCAACCATTACGTCAACGTCATCCAAGTATTCGAGAGAAGTCCAATCAGCATCCAAAATATCTTTGTATAATTTCGGAAAATCGGCACGTTTAGAAGTTGAAACGCAAATCGCTTGCAGATGGGAAACTTGAAATTGCCGGAACGACTGAAAAGTTAACCGAGATGGACAAGGCCGGAGTCGAAGAGTAGAAATGCTTGTACTTCGCGTTCAACGGAAACTTCAAATGGTATGTTCGAAACAACCAAATTTAACATTTGGTTGTCCATGTTCCTGACAGTGTTATGCTGCTGAAGGTTAAGAACATCTAGGAAGTTGCGAAAAATACCGTTCTTTGCACAAGCTATTGAGGGCAAGAGAAAGTGTGGAAGATTAAAATCTCCCAAGATGATAGCAGGCTTATCAATAAGTATGGTTTCAAGAGCACCAAAGATAGTTCGAACTCAGCAAATGGGATATCAGGTGGTACATAAACGCCTACAATAAAAAGCAAAATGAGCCAATGCGACAGTCGCAGACAACAAGATCAATCAATGGGAGAAGAATAGATATGGTTGGAGGTGTCAAGTTGTGTAGACGATATTTTCTGTGACAAGCCCAAAATAACGCCACCACCTCTAGTTTTTCGAGTGTTTCCGTCTCAACGAGCAACGTTGTAGAAGCAGGGAAACAATTCGGAATCACTGATAGAATCGTCCAGCCAAGTCTCTGTTACTAATATTATATCGTAAGAAAAATCAGAAATATTATTGAAAAAAGAGTGAGTTTTGGACCGTAAACTACGGGCATTTTGATAATATATAGATAACGTAATCGAGTTCCTGTTGGGCGTAGTCAGTTTAAAGAAGACACGATTTTGGGAATTCCATGAATATATTTAATTCTCAGGTTAGACTCATCATCCTGGGTGCGCCTCGAAACAAAAAATGGTGTTATATATGATAGGGAGCTAGCGAAGTTTATTAAATAATAATTAAATCAAATACCCAACTTCACTTAAATATAGAATATATTTTTCTGAATGGCCATTTCGTTACAGCTCGTAACGTCATCAGCAGAAGACTAACAGTTTTTTCATTTGCAATAGACAAATATACTGCATCTGTGTGGGGTCCCAATATTACGTCTACCGAGTGGGCACATGTAAGTTTTAAAGACCCACCCAGTAGATCATAAACTAATTATCGATGACATTTAACAGGGTGCAGTGATTGTACAGGGGTGACAGGTCGTTATTCAATAAACGGTTTTTGTATTTTTTCATATAGATACATATATTGCTTCCAACATATCTAAATTATGATTATTGCTGTGTTTCACTAACGTAGCTTTGTGATTTCTGTGACCGGATTCTAAATTCTCAATTTCATTATTTCTTAAATGGTTCGAATGTTCCCTGAATTTTATTTCTACATTCCTTTAAGTTTGACCGATATAAACCTTATCACAGGATGTACAATCAATTTTGTAAATACCTAATTTTTTCGTTCGTGGTGTGGAGTTAATATTGTTGCTTAAAATATTTTTTAATATATGATGGTTAGAAAATGCCGGGGTTAGTTTAAAAGAATTAAATAACTTGGTAAATTTGAATTGCCAAGAAGGGTGAAATGTCAATTTAGCATAGGTAGTTTCTTGGGTTTTATCGATAGGTTTCAAATTTGTAATATTATTAAGCTGGTGTCGTTGGTCAAATCTCTTGTAGATCCTGTCAATAAAAGGTTTATTGTAGCCGTTCGTAGCTGCTACTTGGTAAATGAACTGAAGTTCCTTTTTAAAATTTTGTTTAGATATGGAATTTTTTTAGGTGTGGAATTTTAAATAATCTGTAAAATAAACTATTGAAAAAGGAATTTTTATACTTATAATATGTGTACGAAGAACTGTGGATATAGTTGTTAATGTGGGTGTTTTTTCTATAGATATCAAAGACAAACTGCTCTCCGTCATTAGTTATTAATAGGTCCAGAAAAGGTAATGTTTTGTTTTCTTGAAATTCATATGTAAATATGATAGAGGGGTATTTGCTGTTTATTAAGCAGCGAAAGTCTTCTATGTCAAATTCCGTTCCGACGACTGCAAATATGTCATCTACATATCTATACCAAATTTTGGGGAAGATTTTCGATGAATTTTGTATTTCTTGTTCGAAACTATGTAAAAATAAGTTTGCCAAAAACGGTGACAGAGGATTACCCATTGCGGTGCCCAACGTTTGGCGGTAGAATTTGCTGTTAAAGACGAATGCGTTTTGAGACATACACAATTTTGTTAATGAGATGAATTCTTTTACTATATTTGCGGGTACGGAATGAGAACACAAAAACTTTTCTAAAATAATAAGAGTTTCATCTATTGGTACGCTCGGGAATAGAGAGACGACGTCAAATGATATTAATGTCATTGGTATCTATCTATAGTGTTTTTTCAATTTCTCGACAAGATCCAGGGAACTCTACGGATTTACCGTTTACCGAAAAAATCAGGTATTTACAAAATTGATTGTACATCCTGTGATAAGGTTTTTATCGGCCAAACTCAAAGGAATGTAGAAATAAGATTCAGGGAACATTCGAACCATTTAAGAAATAATGAAATTGAGAAATCCGCGGTCGCCAGACATTATTTAGAATCCGGTCACAGAAATCACACAGCTACGTTACTGAAACACAGCAATAATCATAATTTAGATATGTTGGAAGCAATATATATGAAAAAATACAAAAATCGTTTATTGAATAACGACCTGTCACCCCTGTACTGCACCCTGTTAAATGTCATCGATAATTAGTTTATGACCTACTGGGTGGGTCTTTAAAACTTACATGTGCCCACTCGGTAGACATAATATTGGGACCCCACACAAATGCAGTATATTTGTCTATTGCAAATGAAAAAACTGTTAGTCTGCTGCTGATGACGTTACGAGTTGTAACGAAATGGCCATTCAGAAAAATATATTCTATATTTAAGTGAAGTTGGGTATTTGATTTAATTATTAAAAAATGGTGTGCTGAATTATCATAATATTTATCACTGAGCCAATAAAAACCCACAAGATATCTATCATCCTAACTTAGGACATCTATAAATGTATGAGTCGAAATATTGGACGATCATTTATTTGGGCCATATGTACTCCCGAAAAATTAAGGTAGATCATTTAAATTGTCTGCAAAATACGTTACCCGATTACTTGGATGACATACCACTACATGTACGACGGCAAATGTAGTTCATGCACGATGCGGCACCTCCACATGTTGCCCGACTTGTATGGGAACCTTTAAACCAGGCATTTGCACATTGGATAGGCCGAGAAGGAACGATTCTGTGGCCACCACGAAGTCCTGATTTGAATCTGTTGGACTTTTCTCTGTGAGGATACATGAAAAACTTGGTTTATCATCGTCGTCGGGAAAGTTTAGAGACGTCATGTGCAATTCACAGAGCAGCAGAGCTGGTTCGTAAAGAAATGCATTCATAGAGTACAATAAGCATTTATTTACATATCATTCAACTTGATAAAAAAATTCTATTAGAAATTTTTGCAGCGTCCCTTTTTTTCTTATACACACGTGTTAGGCCCGAATTCAACAGAATTTATTTAACAACATTTGGTAATTATTCAAGGAAAAATTATTTTAATATACGATCCTAATTTTTTTGGATTTACCTTTCTTGTGATATTAGCTTTATACTGTTTATTTTTCTCACACTATTCATTTGATACCCTGTATACATATTTAACAGTATAAATGTGATCCATGATACCTCCTATTTATAAGTCACAAATTTCGCTGGATATGTAATTCCTACTTTACCTGAAGAAGCATGCGATATCTTAAAATTCGTTGAACTGGTTTTAAAAGATATGATCCCAAAGGTAGATCGTGGTTATTTTCCATTTGTACTTGTTTAAAATATTTGGCAGTGTCTTCATTCCTCATTAATTCTGTTAAAACTGATATGGTTGTAGGATAGTTTGTACAGTAATCAGTATAAATAGTAAAACCCGTGTTATTAATAAATACTTTGGCGGTGGCTGAAGGATCTGAATTAGCATCTTTGAGTTGCTGAAGGAATGATTTGTTGAATTCATGTATTTCTTCTAAATTATTAAATAAACTAGGGATATGCTCGTGTAGACAACATTCCGAATTTAATCGCCATGGCTCCAAGTAGTCCTGCAAAAAATAAGTAATTAGCAGTTTCCATTAGGTATGGTATAAACTTAAAAACATATGAGAAAAAGA
This sequence comes from Popillia japonica, assembly GCA_004785975.1. Lineage (NCBI taxonomy): Eukaryota > Metazoa > Arthropoda > Insecta > Coleoptera > Scarabaeidae > Popillia > Popillia japonica. The sequence continues at coordinate 13,381 of ML219532.1, forward strand.
CACACACACAGATACACAGAACAACAGAAATTTGTTGTTATCCCGCTAAATGAACGAACATTATACATATATTTATTAATGTACATCTACTATCTATAAGCGTCGTTAACAATGTATGAACATCTTTTACTGAGATTACTACAAAATCGTTCATCGGTTTGTATATAATCACAACTTATAAAGAGAATTGATTAAATTTACTTCTACTAAAGTGTGTTAATAGAACAGAACTGTACACGAGTACAGCTATACTTTTGTCCAAGATGTAATGTAGTACTTACATTGTAAGACTATTACGGAAAAAATGTATCTGATAGGCATTGTAAGACTATTACGGAAAAAATGTATCTGATAGGTATGCGTTATTCTTACCTGTATCACTTTATGAAGATCTTCTACATACTTTGCTTCTGTATCTATAATTTCTGCAACAACATCGTACTCTTTGGGATGAATGACAGTGGACTCTACCGAAATACCACTATCAGCAGATCCTAGATATAAAAAAATTATAATTAGATTCTCAGCCAATGGTCAATCGTATTTTATTTTAAATTTTAGAAACGGTTACTTGACCAGCCAGTTTCATGCACTGGTATGCTAGAACCATTTAAAGAGAGTTAAATTAAGTTATGGATGAGAAATATTCCCCTAACTAGTTGTAAGGTCAAATAAACAATAAAATAAACTTAAGGAAAGGTTTCTTTCTCTTTTCATAAAAATAATCCTCACATGCTTATTAACAAGTTTATTGTGAAAAGGTTAATGCCGGTACTCTCAAAAAAGTATATGTATAACGAACTGTTATGCAATGGCCCGTTTCTATAGATTTTACAACAGTTCTTACTGCCTTATAACTTCATTGAAAAATCCAATTTATAGTAATTTGAAACTTAACTTTAACGCTTCGTTACGTATTATGCTTGATTATATTTATTACTAGTGTCCATGAATATGGGGATAAGATCAAGTCACTAAAATCGATCAAATCAAGCAATGAAGAGACTGATACATCGGCAACTCACCAATACACGATATACAGGGTGTTTGGTAATGAAACGGTCATACTTCACAGCGTGTTAGTAGAGATCATTTGCAATATATATAGCTCAACTTGGATTATCCAAAAGTCGCCCGTTTTCGAGATATTGCTTTTTTTTGTTTTTTTTTCGAAGTTCACTAGTTACTCTTACTCAAACTTAAAATTTACGAAAATAATTAAACTCTTCCTCAATTTTTCAGTTTATATGGTTAGAGGACATCTCAGCACACACCTCTACATTTTTACGTTTGGGGAACCATAAAAGAGCTCGTTTATTCTACGGAAGTAAACATGTGCGAAGAATTAATTAACAGAATAAACGATGCAGCTATAACTTTGCGAAATAATGTAACTCAAACTGCTCGTGCTTGCATCAGAAATGCAGGAGGTGCCTTTGAAGGCAGTTTACAATTATTTCATTTTATTTACTAATAAAGGAATTAAATTTGTGGTTTTTATTTATGGCGTTCTTCGTTAATTTACTATGCCCAATTAGTAATGAGTAGGTAAGATAAATGGTAAATGTTATTACGTCATTAGAAAGCTATTTTAACAAAGTTTTTGAGATAATTTCTATGCTTAATGCATTATGGAAATTTAGAAATAAATAGTCACAAAGGTAGCCATTGTATCTACAGTTTCATCAAAAAGGGAAGTTTTAATTTTTTTTTCGTTTAATTTGCCCAAGTATTTATTGTAACTTTCATCCACAATGTGTGCTGAGATGTCCTCTCTAACTATACAAACAGAAAAATTGAGGAAGAGTTTAATTATTTTCGTAAATTCTAAGTTTGAGTAAGCGTAAGAAGTGAACTTTGAAGAAAACAAAAAAAAACACAATATCTCGAAAACGGGTGACTTTTGGATAAGGCAACTTGGGCTATATCTATTGCAAATGATTTCTACTAGCACGCTGTAAAGTATGACCGTTTCATTACCAAACACCCTGTATATACATAGAAAGCAAACAATGACGAAAAATGGCATATAACTATTGACTTAATTTATTCTCTGATATATTTGATTCTCTTCGGCTGCAAGAACTTGGATATTTTTTTCTAAATTAAATCCTTTAAATTTGTATTTATGTGGTCCAGTTCTTACCATTTTTACTGACTCCTACAGAAACTTAGCGATACTAAACAAATCAGTTTTTGGAGCCAACAGTTGGATATGAATGCATACAAATGTTTCGGTTCACTACGCACATTTTACAGAATATTGAATTCAATTTAAGGAAAATAAATCCTAAAGTGATATAACATATAACTACTTTAATTAAAAGGTTATTTTTTAGATTAAGCAAAACAAATTGTATGTTTTGAAGTACGGCTTCAAGACCTCTACTATCAGTTGTTGGTCAGAGAAAGCTTTTGTTTGCAATAATGTTTGTTAAGAATAATTAATAAATAAAAAATCACTAGTGTAATATTGAATTCAATTAAAGAATAGTGGATGACGATTGAGAGTCAAGTAAAATAATACATTGAAACGTTTCGTAGCATAACCTATAAAATTCTACATCTACTCTATATTTTTTCTTCATGTTTGTTACTCTTTTATAACTTCAGCCACTTGTTAGCGTTCGTTTATAATGAATCTCAATATTATGCTAATTTTTGATACTTGCTTCCTAATGCTTGCGTTCGATCGATGGTACTGCCTTTCCGAACTTTGTTTTCCAAATTTCTCGACAAATGGAGGGCAACGTCCGATATCGATTTGCAGGTGTAGACGTAATAATAGCTTATGCACAACCAATGTCCTTTGTAATCGGTATAAGCTGTTAGAGGATGCTAAGACATGAATTATTATTATTAACAAAACTTATTGCAAAAGTGGCAGTATTTCACGTTTCCCACTGATAGTAGGGTCTCAACATAACTTTTAAATTGTGGTTTTGAATGTTATTACGTGCATAATATCGTAATAGAGATCCGTCAACTTCACAGTCACCTCTTCGATTTTTTTTTATACCATAGTTTTGTGCCGATTTGTACCGTTGAAAGCGAGTTTTGAAATTTGTTTTTGAAAGTCAGACACCACATTTTCAAATGTTGACCATGCCATTCTTTTGCGCTACTTCCGTTTCTCGAACATTCAATTTTTTCTTTCAAGTACTTTATTGTTTAATTGAATAAGTAATTTTTATGCTGTAATCACTTATAATACGTTGTAGGGAGTTATTTTATATTATTGCAGTATCTACCAAATGTAAGCAAACGTCCACAACCAAATTGGTATATAGTCCGGTTCAATCTATAGTGCGAACGGTAAGCTCCCATAATTACCCCAGCACGGCAGGTGGTATGCAATAAAAGTAAGCGATATGAAAAACAAGCTACAGGACCGTATCATAAAAATTGAGTATTAAGATTATACACTAATATTAATTGCTTTATTTTCTTAAAATCCTTAAGCCGGCCCAGATAGTTTCCAGGTTCTTAAAATTTATGTTTACAGTCCCCGGATTATGAACGGATTAGCACAATGAATTCCTAATAGATTTACTAATGACACCGCACTATAATTTGAACTCAAGTATACATTAAGATATGTCGCTGTATAGTATATACCTAACGAATTTGCATTTGCGTTTTTGTCTTAGCGCCGTCACATTTTTCGCAGAGATTATTAGGTCTTAAACAATAAGCACCATACATAATGGCCAACAGACGTGTAGGAAGAAGTCAAAAATTGTGCCTAAAGCTCGTAAGGTTTGAGAAGTGGTATTTAATGCTCTGGAGAGTTACACATTCAGTAGTGTTTATAGCTACAAATCTGGTACACTGCTATTGTAAAGACACATCCACCAGACTTTTCCGTATTGAAAAATTTTTCACTATCTGTAACCACGATTATGCTTACCAGAGCCCTTGAAACTGCGTTTTATGCTGCTTGTGCGTTAAAGATATTTGAAATTTTTTGTGCTGGTGATAATATGTCCTTTATATTGTATAATTGAGTTGTAGCAAAATGAGCACAACATAGCAGCTTTTAATGGTACAAATAAGCAAAAAAAAATTATATAAAATATTTTTCAATATTGGTAAATGTGATGGCCAAGTTTTAAAATTAAATATCTCGAAAACCGAGCATCGCAAAACGTGGTTTCAACAGCATAAATCGGTATAAAACGAGCACAAAACGATCGCTTTAGTTTTGAAAATTCGAAAGTATGCCGGCCAAGTTGACGAACGTTCGAATTCTTAAAAAAAGATCCGGTGATATGATAGTAAAGGAAACAAATTGGTTGTATCGTTATAGAAATTGATCCGAAAATACAAAATTTATTAATTTCTCAAAACAAATAGTTTGGGATATAATTTATATAAATTCGGGCACTGTCGGGTATAACGAGATGTCTACAAATATAGAAAAATGATGTAGATTATAATTACCTTGACTCCCTAAAAATTCCGGATCGCTGTCTAAGCTCTCGGCCGATGCTTGATAAACTGATCCGGGTTGATGTGTTCCGCTACTACCGCTTGATGAACACGAACCCAGACTTGTTAATGACACAGGTCTTGATACTTCAGAAGACGTGCTGTTTGTTCCAATGCTACTTTCACTAGGGACCTAAAATAAACATAGAATTTGTTTAAAAACTAGACAAATAGATAGCTTTAAATGTAACAATTATTAAACGAAGTAAACTAAGATGGGGGTGTGCTCTTCCAATTAAATGGATTTAGTAACTTTATAATCCATTGAAAGATGATGCTGTTCTTCTTTTACTATCAATGACCGCTTGCCCGTTTTTAGATGTAATATGTTGCATAATATCAATAATCTTCTCTCTCATACAATGGCATTTTTAAAACTTCCATCAGTGTGCAAGTCGTTAAATGAATTCAAACTTTGACTCTCTCTTTCTTCTCCTTTGAAGTTGAATTAAATGTGTTTTATTCATTATGTCAAAGAGCAACAAGTACTGAGCAAACTTGCAAATAAAAATGTTTCCGGTACAAACATTGCCACCTTTGAAAATGCTGAAAGTCGTGTTCATTAATTGACAGCATTAATAGGAATTCTCAAGCAAACTTGACCATAAACATATTTATTCTGTTACAAAATTTTCGATTCCCTAGGCTTGGAACGAATTAAAAAAACCTTCTTACATGAATGTGTTAGTCGGTATACCGGTCGTTTTGAGAAATAGGATAAATAAAGCCGCGAAGAGGTAAGGGGTATGAAAATTCGCTAAGAAGTGGGGACGCGTATGAGCCTATGAACGGTGTACTCTACAATATTGGTGTGGACGTAGCTCCCTTCACCTCCTCTCCGTTTTAAATATCTTATGACTCAAAACGACCGGTATGTGTAGATGCGATTCTTTATTTACTTTTTCCATAAAAAAGAAATGGAAGCCGTGAATTAAATTGAATAGAAAAATATCAAAATCATTTTTTAATAAAATATAGAAAATATTTTCTGATGTAATACCGATACGATTTAATCATTTTTCTTAAATATAAACCAAATTAGTAACTTGTGCATAGAATTTTAAAAGTTTTAGACGCCATAATTGTGCGTGTAAGTGCTATAAACATGTTTAGTACAACTTGGTTATATATTATTTCCACTAATAGTTTAAGATAATGGGGAACCAATGGATGAACTAAAAGTAACCATAGTCTACTAATAGTAAATATTAAATTCCTATTCTCGCGAGCTGAAAACAACACGACAGCTATTGCTCACTACCCTTTTTTGTATTACAGTTTAAACTGTCGAGAAAGTTCTGAAGTGCCTTAAATAGACTTATGCCCGGTTTCTGAAACGTCAAGCAGCAGTTATCTGCTCAGTATCTGGCGATTTAACAAAGACAGTTCTTGTTAAATTGCCAGATACCAAACAGATAACTGCTGTTTGACGTTTCAGAAACCGGCATTAGTGTTACTTAAAAACGACAACAGCATCTTCTACATATGTATGTATAATCGTATTTCGATATTGATTAATAAATCAGAAAATTGGAAAGCAAAATTAATGTTTGCTATTTTAAAATTCGCCTTTTCAAAATTAATTCAGGAAAATTGGTTTGCGTCAAAAATTGTTGCGCGAAATAACCCTCACCTTTTCCTGAAATTTTGAAACTTTTAATGTTGTTCTAGGTCGCTCTTGCTTTGTTTAACAGTTACAGACTTTCGTAATATAATATTAAAAAAACCTTTTTGGTCGGCCTAACTCGCGCTCTCCACAAAGACACAAATAAGTACTTTGATAATTGCCAACGCGTTTTGACAACGCAGTCGTTATCAAGGCAATAATAATTTATTATTAGTGTTACTTAGTGTTTTACTTCGGCACCAAGAGATCCGGTGGCATATTTTTTCTCTATAATATCATGAATTAAAACTGACAAGAGGCAAAACAGTTGAAACGATGTTCAGACCAACCAAACTATTTGGAATAAAATTAGAAATTTCAAATTTCGAAAAAGGGGGAGCTAACTCAACTGCAGGCCAATATAGCTTGGATCTGTTAAATATGTACATTGTGTACAACAGTCTATTTGTAGCTTAAGTAATTAATGACGTTAACATACACATACATATATGGAGGACGGTAAAACCCAGATGGTGTGGATTATTAAATATATGATTAAACAATGAAAACATTTCAAAAACCTTTTTCAGTTTTTACTAGGATTTCAAAAATACAAAAAAGACATATCACTTCCATAACTAGAGGTGTGTTTTAATAATATAGATGTCCCGTTCCATTTGAATAACCCTGTATAATAATAATAAATCATTATTTGGCGTAACTGAAATGAAACTCACCTGCAAATATTTTCCCATATTTTTCCTTCCGACCGGTGTTCTGGAAGCAATACCACAAGGTAATGTTTGATTATAGTTGCCTAAAGGTTTAGAGACTAATGTGGTAACACATTCGTTTCTCCCATTTGCAATTGCACAATTATCGATGTCACTCTTTTCCGGCATGCAATCACTATCACTATATAAAGTATCTGATAAATTCGACGAATCAAATATAGCTTGTTCAATATCATCCGTCGGATCTGAACTCTTACTTTCGTTCACATTAACATTTAAAAACGAACTGTTTCTCACTTTTTTCTCCACACTACCTGCATTTAGAATTACAAGTTCGGTATCAGGTAGGTTGGACAACATTTTTTGCACGTTCGGTGAAATTAGGTCCAGGCTTTCTTCGCTTTTGTACAGGGTACCCTCAGGTGAAAATTGGCCACTTGTACGTCCGCGTTTCGTCAACGTTTTTTTTATGGGTCTATTTTCGGTTTGAATTGAGCTACTTCTGCTTCCGTCGAGTTCCGATATGTTTGATAATATTTTTTGCACATTTAAAGAAAGATTAACAAAATTATTGGCTTTTTCTATTATTTGTGGCGAGGTATGAATGCTCTCAAAATCGTACTTTTGTCTTTCTCTTGCACCGTCAAATATGCGATTGATATCGCTAAGAATACCTGGCATCAACTCCGTTGATGGACCTAAAACAAAAGGTTAAAACTTAAAACTGTTAGTTGATATAATAATATAATGTGGTAATTGTTTTACCAATATACTGATTTTGTTAAACTAATAAAATATTGGTAACTACATGTTAGAAATTATGCATGCTTATGTATTACTTTGTTTTTTAAGTAATTTACTAGTATACTTATAATTTCTTAAATGTGAGTGTGAATGATATTAATACATATGTATGTATTTGGAATTTCAGGAAATAGTATCTGTTTAGGGACAGTATTACTAATCTTTCTATTTATTATTCTATTACTATTACTAATCAATCTGAGCTGAGCTAGCTTTTTTCACGTAGCTTTGCTATAGCATTACGACAATGTATTCGGAGTAATTCTGCTTTGGTAAATTAAATTCACATGGTTTATAAGATAAAAGTACCCATATTTCTTACTAAGTAATACGTTTTAAAAGTAAGGCGCCCAGCTTCCGACATCGGAATATACAAAATTTCTACAGTGCAACAAAATGTCTTGTAATGCTAATTAAAAAACTTAAATATACAAGAAGTGTGTATTTTATTAAATATTCCAAAAACGTTTGGAGTGTATGTGGATAAAAGTAAAACAGCTTCCTCTATCTGAACACCTGACTTTTGGTTGGTATTTATCAAGTTAAATGCACTGAAGCGTTATATAATATATACCTTACGGTACTTTATCGAGAGAAAAACGGTAAGAAGTGTAAGATACTCAAAAGAATTTACTAATAAAACATAATAAATGCAGTTATCACAAAGTAAGGGATATTTTTGTAATTAATGTCACCACTGTAACCATAGAGACAGATGACAAGTTAAAATAATAACATTGTAACTGTCAATCTGAGCATGTAGTGTTATCCGCCAGTACATATCAATCTTCAATACTTGGTTTTTATTTGTGCATAGTGTATAATTAAATTAATAAAGAAAATACACTGTGTTTTACTCATCATTTAACTGCCACCAATCAAGAGGCTTATACGGAAGTTACGACCCGTGAGCGGTGGGACATCAAATCAATCAAACAATAGATATATTTTAAATTATGTATCACAACTTTTTACCAAATTAAGTTAATAACAATATAATGTATTATATAATAATAAAATAAATGAAATAAAAAGAGGGGAAGGGGAGTAAGATTTAGTACATATCTCCAAAACCAATTACGGTAATAGGAAATAATCGCATTTTTAGAATGTGTTTTTTTAAAATCAGCTGTAAAACGGCACAAAACGGCGACTTTCTTGTCACGAGGACCTTCTTGAATGATTTTTTGTCGAGTTTCTGCAGACCAGATTCTACAGTTTTGAGTACCTATTGACTCCATCAACTAGAGTGAAATGTGCCTCATCTGTCCATAAAACACAAGATAATCATTTGTGTTCAAAGTCCATCTGAGCCTCTCTGCCTGCTTTAATTCATACAGCATTTTCAGTTTATCTCGATACATTTTTAGAATTGGGTAAAATTTTCCAAACCGTGGTATACGGTACTTGCAATCGCTTGGATATCGCACTTGCACTGCTGGTCTTCTTGACCTTGGTAAGTCAGCTGCAGACCGTGTTCTTTCCAATTTTTGTATCAAACTGCGGTACGCTTTCATTTGACAGGGCAGCGCTCTCAAACACATTTTCGTGCAAAATCTTCGTAAATACAGCGGTTTAATGTCTGCCGTGTTCATTATAACAATGAACTAAACCAATTCTTGTTTGTAACCCATGCTTTCACAGTTTGCCTATTACTTAAGCAATTATATTATTTGTTTTAGTTTTTGTTATTATATTATTTACTTAAAAAGTTATAATAATTCAAAATATATTCCCTACTTTATAACTCTGTACATACATGTATGTATATAAAATATACATGACATCAAATACGTCAACTGTAGTGCAAACATTAACAACACAACCCATTAAATCTGGAAAGGTGCACTTTTCTATAACGGCAGCAATAGGTAATTATTAACAAGTACAATTGCGATAAATTAAAAGTAACATAAGTCTTACCGCAAATTTTTGACTAATTCTAGCTTTTTGATTTGAATATATGAGTATGATATTGAATATCTGACATGCGTTATTAATTTAATTTAATTTTGAAATAATACTGTAAGGGTAAATTATGGTATAATTAATAGCAATCTAGGATTAGTGTGTTCAAGCATATCAACAGCTGAAGAGGATGCTTCAATTAAACTAACAATCGGCAGATTCAAGAAATGGAAGGCACCCACACAGCCAATCTGTTGCCAGAAGATCACGGATGACGGAATTGAGCGACGATCTGATAAGACGGTGGGAGTCGAGTTCTAGAGTTACTTAAGGAAAGTACTGTATAGAGCCGGAGTAAAATACAGTCGCTCTAAGCAAAAGGTAGTTTCGCGAGTAACCTCCTATGAAGTAGCATGTGAGTAACGCTACGTCTTTCAGTTTGAGACCCCCATTTTCACGATAAGTGCATCTTTTGCCACTTATTAAAAAAGCGATCCTGACAATATACTTATTTATTCATACACCAAAAACAGCTATTGCCGGTTAGAAAATCAGTCTTGTTCGGAGTATGCCAAAAAGATTACGTAAACAATTGTTAACATTGCCAAAAACACAGCTACCACCACCCTACACGTTTGAAAGTAAGTGTATTGCCATTTAATTTCTTACAATTTGGAGAGAGATAGAAAATGTGTGAAATGTGCACATCTATAGGTATGTACTAAGTTACCTTGCAAGTGTATCGTCGCATGTTGTATATGTATAACAACCTTCATGGTAGTAAAACCTACCAGAAAACGAATTGGACTCTTTCGAAAAATTGTCAACAAAGCTACAAAAAATAATAGAAAAAAACCAAACCACAAGAAAAATCAAAAGAAGGGAAGAATGCCCTTGGATAAACGAGGACGTACTAAAACAAATCAAAGAAAGGAATAAACTATACAAAGGATATAAAAACCACCCACAAAACGAAAATTATAAAACTACCTATTAC
>ML219532.1:24320-46405 GCA_004785975.1 Popillia japonica
TAAATATTTCTCGAACATAGGCAAACAATTAGCCAAACAACAGTTAACTAATCCCCATAAACCTACGACGCCGACCACCACTAAACAATCGAAAACACACTTCAAACTCGTAGAAATTACTCAAGAAGAAGTGGCAAACATAATACAACAGCTGAAAGATAACACCGCGCCAGGCTTCGATAAGATTACAACAAGACTAATAAAAAATAGCAGAAAAAAACTAATCCCTATCCTCACAAAACTGATCAACAACGTACTAAAAAACGGCGAATATCCAACCCACATGAAGAAAAGTATAATAGTACCAATATACAAGAAAGGAAATAAAATGCAACCAGAGAACTATAGACCAATATGCCTCTTATCAGTGCTAAACAAAATCCTTGAAAAAAGTTTGCAAATACAACTTAGCCAATATCTGGAACAGAACCATATTATACATAAAAGGCAATATGCGTTTCAAAAAAATTCGGGAACAACATCAGCAACAATGGATCTGGTGAACAAAGTAAAAACCGAACTTCAAAAAGATAACATAGTGGTGATACTCTTCATTGACATGAAAAAAGCATTCGACACGGTCTCAAAAGCTAAACTGGCAACAAAGTTGGAAAAACTAGGAGTTGGGAAAAACAAAAATAAGCTCATAAAATCGTACCTCTCAGACAGACCGCAGATAACCATCGTAAACAAAACAGAGAGTCAAATAATGAAAGCAGAATATGGAATACCACAGGGGGGCAACTTACCACCGATTTTGTATATCATGTACACCAACGATATCTTTGATATACAAATCAGCGGGGAAATTTACGCATACGCAGACGACATATGTATCGTATTCTCCCAAAAAAGCCAAAAACAGATGCAAGAAGATATCAAGGACGGTATACAAAAAATAGAAGAATGGTGCCATAATAATTTAATAACAATAAATGAAAAGAAAACAGAATACATGGTATTAAGTAGAAAAAAACAGACCCCCACGTTCACTGTAAAGATAAAAAACCAAATAATAAAACAAACTACACACGTAAAATACCTAGGTTTAACAATTCAAAGCAACCTCAAATGGGACAGACACATAACAGAGCTACTACATAAAAATGCAAAAGCTATTGCCGGAATTCATAAACTCAAATCAATTATACCCCAACAGCTGAAAAAATCCGTCTACCATTCAGTATTTACATCCCACATGAACTTTCTGATGAATGTTTGGAGCGTAACAACAAAGAACAACTTACAAAAACTCCAAAGACAGCAAAACAAAATTGTGAAAATCCTACATTCACTGGACAAAAGAACTCCAACAGTGGAGATATACCGCCTTACGCAAGAACTAAACATCCAACAACTAATCAAGCTAAAGAGTCTGATACAAATATACACAATTCAAAACAATATGATAAAGACAAACGTGAAACTAACAAACAACAAAGAAACGCATGGACATAACACAAGAAGACGATCAAATATAAGACCTGAAAGAATAACTTGTAATAAATTCACAAAAATACCAACGGCGGAAAGTATAACGCTATACAACAGATTACAAAAGCAAATAAAGGACTTGGAATTGAACCCATTCAAAAGAAAAATCAGACAACTAATCTATGAACACCAAATATAAACAACACGCAAAAAGCCACAAGCAAACTGAGCACTAGCGCCCTCGATACCAGTAGTGCGAGAGGAAACGTCCATCGACAGTCGTAACCAACTCGCAACGAAGATAGAGGGCGGGACAGCACTACCTGCAGTGCGATGTGTATATATATATATATATGTATGTACTTACTACGTTGTTTTGCTGTATGTATGTGTGTATGTATGTATACTAAACTGAATAAATAAATAAAAAAAAAAAAAACTAAACAATTAGATATACCGTAATGATCCTGAAAAAATTAGACAACATTAGAGGAGTCTGCTTCAATCTCCCCAATGTGTTCGTCAAAATGTGTAAGTATAGGTAATACCCTGCTTTCAACAATGCATGAAAGATGTTTGAATCGCCCGCGTTTATTTCGCACAGCAGGAACCGTTTTAAAGGGAACATTTACAGGACGCCCTAACGATTCTTACAGCAGATGTGTTGCTCATATTAGCCAAAGAATGGTCTCAAAGAATTTTTACGATGCCTATCAGAGCAAAGAAATTTATCACTTGGTACTTGTGGAGAAGCTTGTAAAAAGATTCTTCATTTACATTCCTATAAGATAATTGTGACACATGAATTATTACCTCCTTGTCGTATACAATATTGTGAATGGTTTAATGAAGTTTTACGCAATGACCATATCTTAGATATTAGTTTCCTCAGCGATGAAGCATGGTTTCAACTTAGCAGATATGTAAATTCACAGAATATTAGAATTTGATCAGAAGATCAGAAGATCGGTGTATAGTTAGCTATGTCCAGAAGAAGAATTGGTCCTATTTTCTTTCACCAAAACATGGATGCTAACACCAATAATAAATTTTAAACCCTTTTATTGAACAACTGCACGATGATTAGTTACAATATGGATATTTCCAGCAGGATGGTGCTACAGCGCACACTGCGGAAGAACATTAGATTATCTACACCAGTTCTTTGGAGGCAGATTAGTAAGCAGAGATCGATGGTCTCCTCGCTCATCAGATTATACCCCTTTGGATTATTCCATGTTTGGTTATTTAAAAAATAAAGTGTACTCTAACATATATTAGAAGAATTGCAAAATACAATAATTAAGGAAGCTGCAAATGACATTAGGCAGCGAAGGGTGAATTTGTGCTTAAATTTACATAGAGCATTTTGAATGAATGTGGCAATTTTAAAATAAATAATATCTTGAAAAGTGCTATAGTTTTGTAATAATTTGATAGTCAAGTCTGGAATTAAAGTATAGTGCAATTTAAATTATCAGCATTAGAAAACAGACATAATTTCATTGTAATTATCTTTTAATAAAATATTATTTATTACTACATTTGTCCTTATTCTAATTTTTTAGAGTCACGCCTATGATATAGGATATTTACTAGGGCTGTCGCTCGGATTCGGGTACCCGGTTCCGGATACCCGGGTACCCGAAATTCTTAACGTCGGTTCTACCCGATAAGTATTGTAAGTCTCCGATTCCGGGTACCCGTTTTCGAGTATCCGGTTCCGGGTATCCGATTTTGAGTATCCATTTTCGGAGATATAAGTATTATCCACCAAGGTTTCATACGTTGTCGATTAAAGTTTTCAAACACGGACATTTGGTGGTAGAAACAGTATACTTCATATATACAGGTGTAAGTCATCTGAATTTCATTTAAAATTTACAATTCTCATAAAAAAACGCCCACTGTTACGAAATTAAAGTATATTAATAAATTACAACGTTCACGTTTTTTTTTAGATATTTCGATGGGAAAATGCTACCAAATTTCGATTCGTTCATTTAACCGGTTTTCTTTAAAATATAAGTTTTAATTATTTTTGGGTTGGTATATTGATTTTCATTAAATTTTATTTAAAATTAAAAATTGCATTTAAGTTTTGGATTAAGTTATTTTTAAAAATTATTACAATAAGCCTATAATAAAATATGTTACGTTATTTTATTTTATATTGTTTTCCAAACAGCAATTTTGTAGTCTCTATTTACTTGCACACTATATTGCTGTGTACATAGATATATTTTCGAAAAGGGGTACCCGTCGTAGAAGCAAGTACTCGGCCACCCGAAAACGGTTCTAGAACGGAATAGTTGAATACCCGGTGTTTCGGGTACCCGAGTATCCGGTTCCGGATACCCGGGTATCCGATTCTAGAACCGGGTACCCGGAACCGGGTAGTACGCTCGACGGGTACCCGGTTCCTGAAAAAGACGGTTCCCGACAGCCCTAATATTTACTCTCTCAAAGATGCTGCATGCACTTAGCACCAATCTAAATACAAAAAATTGAAAGCGGAAGATTCAAACACCTTTCAAACACTTATATACACTCTGTATATGCTATGAATGTACAGCAATCGCCAGATACGATGGCGAGCAGTGTGGATGCGCCGTAGTCGTTTTTAAAAAGAGGCACGCCCACCTAAACGCACGTGACGTTGCGCCGCCTATGGTGTCTCGCAAATTTAATAAAACCCATTACAACAGCTTCCCACTATTTCTAATGCTGCGCGAACTTACTCCCACCGCTCGCCATCGTATTTGGCGCGTGCTGTACATATGTGCAAAATATGTGTTACTATTCCTTCTGCAGACTACAGGGTTATCTATTAGTCTTGGGGGTATTTACGCAGTGGCAGCGGTACCCAGTACCTTAAAACATATACATATAACTATCTCTAGTTTGACATAGTATTTAAATTAAAATCGTACTCGCAAGAAGTGATACAGCTGCAAATAGAGTAACAATATCAACAAGTAATACACTACCAGAAACCAATATTATACACCAAACCAATAAGTCTTTCTTCAGCCAGCACAATTAAGTATGACAATAAGTAATGCGACAAAACCAGAAGTTTCTCAAGCGCGTTGTAAAAAGGAATTAACAAGAACAGAAACATTGAATGCTATGTGTTACAAAACAGGAAACCGCACACATCAATTCGAAGACTTTAAAGGAAAAACTAATGATTGCATAGGAACAGAGAATTTACGGAACAACAATGCTGTTTAACAATTTATTATAAAATAAATCAATTATTTCTACGAATTGCTGTGACTAACAGTATCAGAATATAAGTATGTAGCAATCAATCAATTAGTGTAAATTTCCTTATTTCCACAAAACAAATTAGTAAGAAAAGTTAGGAAAATAAAATTTGTTCATTCTCTCTCACTTCTTAGTTTAAAATAAACGCAGCATCAAGCACTAATGTGGAAGAGGTTAACCATTGATACGGCAAGTATAAGTGTTGATATATCTAAAAATAGAACCAAGAAACACTACAATTCCAAACAGACACGTCTTCCTAATGTAGAAGCTCTTCTTACATTGTCGTATCTCGAATAGATACATATGTATGTATAGACAAGACTAGTTACACAGTAACATTAGACATATAATGTATTAAAAGTGTGCGATATTTTTACTATAGTATACGTTAACAAAAGCGACATAAACACATGTAGTAAAGTATCATTTGAGAGCTAGAGATATATGATATGCATGTACATATCAAGATATAAAGATAGAATTAAATATCAAAAGAATAATTAGGTAGATAGTATCACCCAGACCGGATATAGGGATTGACCTCTTCGATAACATATGCATAGTGCAGGTCTACATATAAGAAAAAACTGACTTCAATGTGGATGGATATCGGAATTTTACTTCTTTTAATGAACTCATAAATAGGGCGCTGTCGGATAGTAGTTATTAATTTTTTCTTATCTTGAGTAATTAATGCTCATAAATCGTGTTTTCTGTGATTTAACACAGTAAATATTCATAAAATATACAAAATTTAATTTCTAGATATTAGACCTACTCAAAGTTCTCGAAATTCGAAGTCGAATATCAATGATCATTAACAGAATAGTCGAAGTCAATATTCGAAAATTTATATTTAACATACTTACCTACTTTTGTAATTTTTTAACTGTTAACCGTTCAAAAGCAGATTTTTGGATTGCAACTAATTAGTTTAATAACGATATTTATTATCATCACTCCTGTCCTTGCAAGAGCTCCTTATAAATATAAACATAAAAAGTTTGTGGGATAGTGCTGGTCATTCGGTTAATATTACTTTAATTTATTTTGCAAAATTGAATTGAGCTTAGAAACGACATTGTACAAACTGTAAAATAAATCTCTAGACTTCAAAAACTGTTCGTTCTATTAAATTTCAACTGGGACAGTTGTCTTATGGAAATAAAACTAAACCAGATATGACCAATACATTGCATAAGAAAAATAATATCAGATTATTTGTTTGAACTCAGTTTTCAGGATAATTTCCAAATTTTATTTTCCAAAATTATCTCAGATCAACAAATTTAAGCATTGACAATGAACGATCTACATATAAAGAAAATATAGATTTGCTGTCTTCGTTTTCTCTTAGTTTAAATGCGATATCGTTATAGTTTGCATGCGTTAAATGCAGACTTAGCATCTTCGAACTTGACCTAGTGTTACATATGTATACTAAACTTTGTAATTTTTCTTATTTGGCATTTTCTTCTACATAATATTTACTATCAACGTTAGCTAATTAAAATAGTAAGCTTCGGCAATTCAATTCGAACATACATATGTATGTATTTCAATTTAAAAGAAATAACAATACATTCAAAATTAAGTTAGTGGAAGTGAAGAATGTTTTGATTTCATTTATATGTGCTATTTTAGTTGACAATAGGTACTATGTGAAGATTTTAGACAATAACAATCTATAATAATTTATAGTCCTTTATACTCAATGAAAATTGACATTACAATATAAAATGAGATAAGAATGAAACAGACTTCCTGAGCTTTTGGTTTGAATATAAAATACATACCACAATGGGTAAATTAATATTAGAAAATCAAGTTAGTAACGGATTCAGATTTCTTGCAACTAGAATTTTTTAAATGACATTTGCATATCATTCCTGACTTTAACTTCTGAGTTAACTTAGAGTATTTTTCATTCATTCAGTTTTTTCTAACTAATTTTGATTAAAAAACAAATAGCTTAAGGGTTTTGACAGTGAATTCATAATATTGACAAAGCCGTTGAATTTAAAACTAGGGTGGTAGGACAAATACATTCTAAATTGGCTGTAAGTTGGGTGTGGTATCTTGCATATTATTATAGATTAGATTAGAGACATGGCAAGATGTGCAAGTTTGTTCTAAAAATTGACGAAAACGCTTTTCCACTCTTGTAATTAAGTTGTTGCATTTCCTCATTCTTGTATATATACTCAGTGGCATTAGAAGTGTTACACCCAGAAGGAGTAACTTGTTCAACCTGACGTTTGTGACATCAAAATGACTATATTTAAAGCATGTTATGATAAGAATATCAACTTTTTATCATTGATACTTTTTTGCGAAAAAAAATTCTCTTACTTTTCTGCGAAGAGGTTCATGTTCATGAGGGCTGACGTGTTAATTGTATTGCAATGACGGTAATGCGTGTGTGGACAGAAGAAGCAAGAGGAACATGAAGAAGACCAACTGGTCGACCGAGGCGTACCACAGAGCGTCAAGTTAGGCGCTTCAGACAACTAGCTGTACGAGACCGTTTTACTACAACGCGTCAAATCGCTGACCGCTGGTTTGGGGAAGAAGGTGGACGTGTTAATTATGCGTACACTATCGCCGCCGTTGGACCTTTGGGCTTTTTGCATATCGTCCACGATTAGAGCTCACTCTGACTGCGGACTACTGCCGCCAACGCTTGAATTAGTGCAGAGAACGGAAGCATTGGAAAGCAGAATAGCATAATGTCGTCTTCAGCGACGAATCGCGATTCTGTCTAGGTATGCACGATGGCCGTAGAAGCTATTGCTTATGATAGCCGATCATCACTTCTGATTATTCGTGGCAGTATGACAGCTGCGCGTTATGTTGATGATGCCCGACAAACCACTTCACTACTTCTTTTTGATGGTCGTCCACATGTTCTTCTTCAGCAAGACAATCCACGTCTCCGTATTGCTCGTCGAAATTTCTCCAAGAAGCAGATGTTAATATTTTGCTGTGGCCACCTCGTTTCCCGGATTTAAACCTCACA
The DNA here is from genome assembly GCA_004785975.1 of Popillia japonica. Classification (NCBI taxonomy): domain Eukaryota; kingdom Metazoa; phylum Arthropoda; class Insecta; order Coleoptera; family Scarabaeidae; genus Popillia; species Popillia japonica. The sequence continues at coordinate 32,050 of ML219532.1, forward strand.
TAGCATATGTATGTGGGATATCATGGAGAGGAGACTGTCCACTTTGCATCATCCTCCACAAACTTTGGGGCAGTTAAACAACGACGTTCAAGTTGCTTGGAACGAGGTGCCACAAGCAGATATCGATTATCTCATTTTGTCAATGATTAGACGTCTACAGGTATGTACTCAGCTACGGGGTCGCCAAACACATTATTAATTTTTTTCGTGTTACTTACATGTTAATAAAATTTCTTGCAAATATTATCGTTTAAATAAATGATTCGTTCAGGGTGTAACACTTCTAATGTCATTGAATATATTAAAACGACCGATAACAATGAATAATGTGACATACTCCAATTAATTTTTGCAACTTTTAAGTAATATAAAGTTTTCCAGTTGCAGCCATTTTATACTAGTTCAAACTTGAACAAATGGAAAGTATAAATCATGGAATTTGAGAATCTATACATCATTTACGCTGATCTATCGCGTACTCTATTAAAATTATTATTACTCATCTATACATACGTATAGTAATCATGGGAGTTATTAACAGCGGAAATATTCAATTGATCGACAGTGTACATACACATACATTACTGTCTGATTCGTTATTCATGAATTAATTTTGTTATAAGCCAATGCTCTAACATTTTAAATTACACGTGTCAAGTGTAACTGAACTATGTTAATAGAATCAGTCCCAAAAGAACAACAAAATGTGAAAGTATTTAAAATTTAAAACTAATGAGAAAAATAAAAACACTACTAACGCTTAAAAAGATCTACATAATTAAGGAATATATTTCTAAAAGTTTTTTGACATTTACACAGTTAAAAATATTTTTAGAGGCTTAGTTTTTAATATAAAAATATCTAAGTGGAAATAACATAAAATATATTTTCAGCAATTGATACCTAAAAGAAATTAATATAGTTAATTATTAATATACATACATCCATACATACATTAACCAAATTTTGTTTCGGTGTTTACTTGTATCTTCAAAATCTTCATAATCTCTAATTCATATACATATTATTAAATTTATATTGTTATATAAGACATTTAGATTTAGGTAAATTAGTAGTAACTAACATTGGACAGACGTAATTTTAAATCATATCCGCATCGTACTAAACTTCTATGACATGATGTACCCACTAGAGTTTGAAAACAATGTTCTTTTAACCTTGAAATAAATTACTATTGTTTAATAGTTATTGTACCTATTATCTAAACTGCATAAGTATACAGGTGCGAGTGTAAATATTCAGAGTAACAAATATCACACAATATATTTACCTGCATGTATAATATGCAATAATATAGTATAATCATAATCTACTTATTGTATAAAATGCAATAAACGAACCTTTTCCTTTGAATTTTTTCGACATTATTTATTTAATTACCACTAAGACAAAAACGGGCAAGAGAACACAACCACTATCGCACTGAGCCGATATATTTTATAAGCGTCCACAAAACATTTTTTACTCCGGCACACAACTTAAGCCACACCAGAAGATTCATTCACTAACACTGGTTCAATAGAAGAACATGAAAACCATGCGAAGACTAAACCAGCTCTACTAGCTGCGTTATTCATGTATGAATCACGCTATATTATAATTGCCATCAATTCTCAAGGCGAATAAGCGTACACTGTGGCGTATGAAAAAAACCTCCGCTTTTAACAGTTAAACCGCTAATAATATGTAATAGTATATAGACAGGTGGTTTTGGTATTATAAACAAAGAAAAATGATATGCACACTACATACATATTTATTAAATCCAATGTTTATGGAATTACATTTGAGACATTGACTGTTTGATTTTGATAACAATATTTATGCAAGATTGCGTGCTTTAGTGATAAGTTCATATTACATTGACATTTATAACATGCCTTTCTTCGTTTACTAATTAAAAAAAACTGTAAATAAACTAAATAGCTATGGTGCATACATATTTATAAGCTTAGAATGTTTTAAGTTAAATATGTACTATTACACAAATAGGATAAATTCATGCGTTAGGTACTTCATCTTCATCAATTATTTATATTAGTATTAGTCTCCGTAAATATAATATTTATTGTTATTGTATCAGTAAGTACCTCCAATATTATTTATTTCGCTGCAACATAAAAATTTTGGTCAAAGTCAATAAAAGCTTTGAAACTAGAATCTACTATACTAATTAATTTTCATCAAAAACCGAATTTTTGCTATTCATGCTATTTCTTGATATTTCTTCAAATAAAATTTTCTGTGGGTTATAATATAAGACATCACGATAAATTCCGTGGAAATGAGGGTAAGATAAGAATGATCAAATCAATATTCCGTGAAAATTTTGACTTAATCCAATCATTACTTCTTTAGATGCCAATTATTGCCAATCATGTTTATGTAAAGACCATTCTGAATTTGCAGAGGTTATAACATTTGTGCACGGTCTTTATGTATTGTATAATATTCAAAGGAGAGTACATTTTGGCACGGTCTTTGCTTTCTTCCGAGTCGATTCGCGCGGAAAACTCCACTGCTTTGACTGTTCCTTGGTCTCCTGTATCTACTGGTGGATTCCGGCCTCATACACCGATATAAAATGCGTAACGAAATCCCTAGGATTGCATTGCATCCTGGCCAGACTGTTCCGAAATGGTCACCCGATTTCGTTTTTGTTCCGGTGTAAGCAAACGGGGTACCCATTGCGCCGAAAGTTTTTTCATACCTAAAATTTCGTATAGCATATGGCCAACGCGCTCTTCTGAGGTACTTGTTGTCTCTGCTATTTCTTTCATCGTTGGTCGCGGTTTTTGGGCGTCCACTTCATGGTTAGTCACTTGTGCTTGTGCGGCCATGTTTGGATTCGTTCACTCAGAAGTTGATGGTAGAAAATAACGGAGTAGAATCGCCATGAGCCTACAGCAAAATATTTCGAAGTGTCATCTTATGCCGATTCCGAAAACATTTCAGGTTGCTTTTCAGTGATTAAACTGGAAGTTAACTTGTCACACACTATTGCCACATTCAGATGTTTTATTATTTATTTTTCTAATTGACGTACCGCTTCCAATACCGTTCTAACAATAAGTCGAGAGCGCTTTAATTATTTTACTTTTTTATCTTTGCAGGTTTATTTAACATCGGGAAATCTCTCATAATTACGTTTAATTCCCCTTCAGTATATTCATTTAAAGCTGTTCCACTGTGGCATGTTTTCTTATTTTGTATGTGTTTTATTTCATTTAGCAGCCCGTGATCACCTTTGAAGAAGTGAAGTCTGCCTCTTAAGTTACAGAAACAAACAGTACTTTCAAGTCTTTTACTGGGGATATACATACATATATGAAATGCATTTCCATATCAAGCAGAAAATTGTACAGACAAGAACGTTGTCACTGAAATTGTATTGATTCGCTACTTATGTATGCAGACATCGTACAAGCATTACATCTAATAAGTAATGTAATTTTACAAGCCGCGGACACTAATGCACTATAAACACGTACACAAATGATTCGCGCTCGAAATATGTTTGAGGTATCCATATTATTCTTTCAATGTAAACGGAGAAAACCTTTGTTAAATGTGGCCAAACATAATTCAGGAACTGATGGTATTGTGCTAGCCGTAGTAATGTTAATATGGTTATTGTCTTGTACGCTTTTGCACATAAAGTATATTGTTAATATATTGGGGCTATAGTATAATAGTGTAAATAATCTCTCAATTACGTGTAAGCTCGTTAATAAATAGCCATTTATTAAAAAAAACCACAAGGCCCTACATTCTTACGGCAATTTCAAAAATTAAAATAGATCGTATAACAACCATCATTAGATTTTTGAATATATCAGGAAATCAAAGAGACAACGTTGAAAACAACATAAAATTGAACATTCCATGTAGAAAAAAAAGAAAGATAGTGACAAATTTTAGCAAACAGTAAAAGAGAACAATTAAATTCTTTACATAGACTTAAGAATACGAATACATCGCGATGTGTCAGTAATTTCTAATAGAATCATCGGTCCTGGACAATAAAGATATGTCTAACCAACCTAATCTTGTACTTTCATCCTTCGTAACTTATCAGAGCACAACAACACACTTGAAAACTATTTGAAAAACTAATCTTAAAAGTCGTGAAGACTAATGCATTATTCAAGTATGCGAAAGCATTGTTTGTTCTTGCCATGCTATGAATAATGAGATAGAAAACGAACGTTTGTTAATAATCTGTTGTGGTAATTTGAGCGGTTACTGTAATTATAACTGTTAAATTTTGTAAAAAATGTTTTTTAAGTAATTGGTACGCAAGGAATTTAATTCTTAAAAAATGAATAGATATATTAAAACGAAAATGACGGCAAGTAATAGTGTTTCTACAGTGTTGTTTATCTGAAATGGGTTCCGGACGTTTCAAAAGGAATTGATTCTAAACGACTACTATATTTAATCATTCAGTACTCATAAAGCATTAAGTAGGTATAGCTGTAGACAGATTACTCTTTATATTTAAATAGCGATGTTCTCAAAATCGTAGACTTTCTCAAATTTGCCGCTTGTATTTCGTAAACATTGCTTGCAAACATTCCAATACTAGAAAAAAAAATATACCCTGCGTTCAATAATGATTGAAAGGTGTTTGCATCGGCCGACAAGCTATACCGTAAATAATCAGTAACGTTCCCCTGTTTATTTTGCATCCCTTGCATTTTCGTTTTTGTCTATTTAGTTAGTTATCTTACTTCTTTATTACCAGATAGGCTTTTCTTATTGCAATTTTTTTGTTGTTGCATATTTGTTATTGGTAAGCGATGAAGAAATCACAGAAAATTTGGGCAAATGTAACAATATACGCTTTTAGGTTAATAATGGTTTCCACGGATCTGCATTTATTGTTGAGGCATATTTTCGTTCGGAAACACGCAATGCTGAAGGAATATGGGATTATTCCTATCTAAATTGTCACCGACAGTTTCAAGAGGAGTTTCCAAATATGGAATTTACATATGGTTGCTTTGTACAGCATGTTCCGCGTGTAATACAAAAATTTCGCCCAGCAGCGATCGGTTTAAAGGGAAAATCTACAGGACGTCCTACGATTCTTCCAGTAGATGTTGTTACTGATATTAACCAAAGAATTGATGTGAGTCTCAAAAAATCTTTATGATGCTTTGTTTTCGAGCCTTTATTTACCTTAGTAATTCAGATATTTGCTGTTGAACTATGTTCGCTGGACCCTATAGGATATGCATATACCTACAAAAGGTCGTATTTTGAAAAAGTTTCGAATTTAGAGGAAGGTCTCACCATGTAACCACTAGGAAATAACAGTTACCGTATAAAAAAATATTCTTCAGAACTAAAATACATTTGGTATTATTATTTCCTATGATAAGAGAGAAAGCAGTTTCTTTGTTCTGAAAGCCATAGTCCCACCTTACATGTATTACATGTCCAGTGGGTACGATGTGGTTGCTGTCGGGTGCTGCACAAAGAACATCTGGATGTTGAATGGATGGGCATATGACAACACTGATCATATCTTATTCCGTAGGGAACAGACACTTTATAATGATTTGGAGGTATCGAGCATGGTTTACTTTTTTCAGACGAAGCTTCGATTAGACCTACAGCCACTGCTGTCCTGAAATCTTTCAGATGTAATGGGGCTCCATCCGTTCTATGTATGTTAGAAAAGAATAAAGGCATTGACCACAGCAGCATCGACTAAATACCACATAATACGGTGCCACCATTTTTTCGATTTCGTAAATCGACTTTAGCATATCTAATCCATATGCTTATTGTAGTCTTTGACTAAACTGCGACATGTTACTTCCTCCGATTCGCCGTTTTTAAGTTTTCTTCGAACAGATTCTAACGACGTGGGATTATGATGGTTTCCAAGAAAATAGACTGCTTTCCAATGCTTCCATATTAGAAATACCAAACCATCTTTACTAACGCGCCAGTCTGAATCACCTCGTCCTAGACTTTTTTCATTTTTGTAGTCAGCAGGGACATTTTTCCGAAATGTTTCGCAGGCATATATAAAATCGGTTTGTAAATCGTTCTGCAGTTGAACATAATTAGAAAAAATGTCGAAATATACATTGTACCTCTTTCCCGCCAGGTTCCTTGTTAGATCTTTTACTACACGCGCTCCTAATTCCTTTTCACTTGTGTCATTTACTTTGCCTGTATATATTTGGAACTGATACATATAACTTGTTTCATCAGCCCTTACCCACAGCTTATATAATTTGTCGTACTTATCCGAACTTCTTGAAGGCATAACGGAGTTATTGGCTAAATGGATGTGCCCCAAAAGCCAAGCAAATCGATCTCTAGTCATGGCAGCGCTGATAAAATGGTCTCTAAGTTCGGGTTTAGACGACCAGTAGTCACAATAGCTTTGCAGTTTTTTCACTCCCATTATGACATTAATACCAAGGAATGTTTTAATTTCTGCAGAATTAGTAGGTACATATCATTTGGAACAACCGCCCTTGGTGTGCAAGGCAAACAGGTTTGTTTGGAATGCAATTTCGTCCAAAAGCTTTTCAGGAAACAGATGTAAAAAATATTTACCGGAGTGTCTAAATTATCTGCTAGTCCTGGACTGGTTTGCTCAGTAAAGGCTTTTTTATTTTGCAAACAGTGGTCAGAGTTCGAAGTCCAAATAGTTTTTTGTAAATGCAATTTAGTTTTTAGTTGGTTTTAGGAGTCATAAAATGTAAATAAAGGTCATGATTTGATCGTCTGAAATGTCAAATAACAAAGTACAGCTGCTTGGACGATTTGGCAACTGTGTATCGAATTCCCATAAAACGTGTACTGCATACCGAGGTTGAGACGATCTATAATATATTAGTCTATTTTCACGTTTTAAAAATCGCCATCTAAACATTAATGTTATTAATAAACTATCCCAATAATTAATTTTTTTTGAAACTATATATGTAGGTATAGTAAATTTGCAAAGTAACTCTATTTTTCTCTATTCTCCTAATATTTTTAAAGCAGGTTCCTTAATACACAAAATTTAACTATTTTGTTTCGTGAAGTTCTTCCTCCCACCGCGGGAGATTTAAAAATTCAACCCCAAATGCATACTACAGAGGTATGATTTACTATAGTACTAAAGTAAGTAATTAATATAACTCCATTTAACTAAATCCATCCAACTTCTGCTACCTTACCTTTTTTCTTTAATTTGATATACTTTAAAAATTACCTATTCAATAGAATCAAGACGTTGAGTTCCTTTGTAAACTTCTATCCGCGAAAGCTTGAGCTGATATTCCTAGCTAATTTTTTATTTTCCCACAATGTGCTTTTTGTCTTGTTCGATTTTGCCTCTGCATATATTTGGACTCTTGTTTATATAATGACTTGCTGACTTTAAATAACAATATATTGTTTTTATTATTATACAAACAGCAATTCTACTGGTAGTGATACAACATTATTTCGAATTTTAATCAATATTTACTAGTATTTATAAAACCATAATTAATGTTACTTGAAGCCATAGTGAATTTATATACTATATTCTTGTTTTGTTTTCTCTATATTTTTAAAATAAGTATAATCAAATTAATTATACAAAATTTAATCACAATATTACACTTCATACGCATACCAACTTCATTTTTTCAAATAGTTTGCAATGCAAAGAAAGTTATTAATACAGCCTTATTTGTCATATATATAATTACTTAATTACCTACTGTTAAGCGTAAATATGACCTTGCCAAAAACCTCCCTGTGAGAAAGCTATTTAAAGCATATTTAAATTTCGATATATACATTTTCAAGAAATAATTTCAATATTCCTACCTGATCCACACAATTGCCCCCGGCGTTTTAAATACTAATACCGCAATAAATCACATAACAACAGAAACCGATGCCGGCCGAACGCTTACTTGGCCTGATGGTGAGTAGTTTTGATAAACACTCCGCTGTAGACGACGACATTAATTCTGTCGGAAGGTGTACATACGTTTGAATGTTCACAATAATCTAACAAAAAAAATTGCTTAGATTTGCAACTTACCTACTAATAAGAATTTCCGGTTCTTACATTTTTCATAGTTTTCTTTTAAATAGCTCTTTTTTAATTTAGTTATGTTGTGTATCTGTCGATTTTCTTGTGTTGTCACAAAACTGCAAGCCCTCTGACGACGTCTCTCTTTCTAATACATCTCTCCAGAAAGATTTTATTACAATAATCTGACATAATTTGTACGTTATGGTGCGAATCTTGTTCTTAAGAATAAGTTGTCTGAAAGTAGTAATAGTAACTCCTGATGATTTCAGATACCAAAAAATTATAAAATATATTTTATAATTGACGATAGTATACCCTCATTCACATGCTGACCATGTTATATACAACACTAAATAATCTAATAGGATTCTAAATATGATGCGCTTCATGGAGCGTTTTATAACAAGATTTATTCCAGAAATACGTATGTTCTCTTTTACTAGTTCTTCCGCGATGAAGGGCACTGTAATTTTTCAATAGCGCTGTTTAAAAAATAATTACATATTGATTAATCTAGGCATAGCTTCCATGAAATGCAATTATACAAATTACTCTGTTTGTTCAAATTAATGATGTTGCTCTTTTATTTATAATAGTTGTCAGTCAGAATGTCATTTATATTTTGAAAAGCAAATTTCTAAGGATATACATTCAATATGTATAAATGCTATAAGGTGACTCAGTATCCAAAACGAAGGCTTCTGAACGTGATTACAATAAATTAATTTAATATATTCAAGAAAATTACAATGTGACGATATTCAAATTACTTATAACATTCATTCATCTATTGTAATCATTGGAAGTAATAATGACCCAACCAAATACTCGATTTTTCGAAGAGTTTCTCATTGACAACCATTTATAGTTAATATCTATAATAAATCGCTAATAATTAAAGTTCCCAACTCATATTTAATCTTACCGAGCGACTTTATAGCGCTGGGATGGAATAGTCAATATATTGGCGTTTTTTTTAGAAGTTTAGAGTTCCTAATATTTCTTCTCACAAATGGAAGATATAGTAATACGCTTGAACTTATTAAATAGATGATCTAGTGTAACAGTTCTCAATCAAATCTTGTCTCATTAATACACTAGCTAAGAAATTTAGAGAAAAATCTACGAGCTTTCCGAAAGATATATTTACAAGTTGTATGTCTACTTTATGTTTGTTTTCCGACCAAACATTTGAGAAAAATTTTCAAAAAACAAAACTTAGAGTTTATGCCTAAATCTGAGAAATAGAGCGAAAAATTTTCCAGCGGTTTTTTGAGCCCAAAACCTACTTGATATTAACGAAGCATTGATTACTACTTTACTACTGCGTTTCTAGATCGTAAATATCTGGATTAAGCATGCTTTCAGTATCATTTTGATAAGAAATTATTTATATTTTTTTGTAGTTTTCATACTAGATGTTCTTTATCTGTTAAAATTATCGAGGTTCTGTTTATAATGGTGTTTATTATTGGAATTTCTGTGTAAATTTTTATTTCAGCAATTTCTTAACCTTGGTAAATTATTGTTTTACTTTCAAACTTCTGCTAAAGATTCGTTGGTAGTAATGTTATTACCAAAAGTTGTTTTCTAACTAACTTACTTTAATTTTTGTTATTCTTTTTTTTTTAGAATTCTTCCTTATTGTCAAGCGCTAGTCGGAAGTTATGTCACCGTGGTACATTGTCATGGAGTTCCTATTGTCATAGATCACAGGTCCCATTCATAGGTATGATATTCAGTGATGGAGTCAAAAAGTACATGGAACAAAATAGTTATTGTCATTGATTCGCGCAGCAAAGGCACGGAATCAATTATGTACCAATATGACATTTTCAAATAAATTAGGTGACTTTGGAAATTTGTATAAAGCTGCATAAACAGGCCGCTTATCAATACCACAAGATGTATTTTTTATATGACGGTGAATACTAACTGACTACATACTACAGTCTAATACTTTACAGGGTAACATAAAAGTTATATAATACAATACCTACCAACATAATACAAAAAAACAAACCCAATGAAGACGTAAGTAATTAATTCCACCAATTAAACTAAAAGAAAACTCCTATAAAGGTATGTCAACATGAGTGATAAAAAGAAAAATAAAAGGTAATAAAAATCAAATATCAATGCGATAATTACAAAATCAAGGAAAATATTATCCTGGGTCAAATTAGACAATCGAGCCATGCGATATAAAGGGAATTAAACCAAACATTTTCCCTAGAACAAGGAATAGATAAAAAGGAACTGAATCTGCAGGAGTGACGCGGAACATGAAATTGAAGCGATAATAAAAATGAGCTATCAACAATCCCATGTATCAATTTCCAAATAAAATGAGCACCATACACATCACGCCGCGATGATAGAGACTGAAGATTGTGTCTTCTAAGTAACTGTTCGTAATCTATACCCTTAGGTTACGTTCACAGTAAAGTAACAAAGCGATAGACTAGTTACCAGACTAGAGTAGCGACAGAAATAATAACCCTGAATCAGAGGGTACCGCTCATAGTGCTTGAGTCGAGTCTAGGTGCGAAGCAACTGCAATTTTTGTTTGCGTCGCTTTCCGCTTCTCTAGTTTCTCGCGTCGTCGCTCCACTATGAACGTAACCTTAGGCGGGAAGGATCCATCAATCTTAAATGAAAGAAATTTTAGAAATTTGCGTCGTAGTTGCTCAATACAAAGCATAAATAACACAAATATAAAGCGTAAATAACATAAATAGTAAGGAGATCAGACAGGAGAAGCGTACCTACTCCAGAATACTCACAACAGGTGCAAAAAACAGCGACTTAAGAAGATCAGGATCATTAAATTAACTTCGATGTTCGCATTATAAATCCATTTTGTGACGCGGAGGAACAAAGAGTGTTAATATGAGATGTTATTCGAAGTTCGGTATCAAAAAGTATTTCAAGATCACAGAAATGTTGAGATTTAGAAATAGGTTAATTATTTATTGAATGGACGGACTGCATTATTTTACGTTTACGTGTATAACAGACCAGCAATTAGAAATGTTAATCTTTAATTTAATTGTGAAGCACCAGTTAACAAAATAGTAAGCATTCCACTGCAGATCGGTAATATTCATGTTGGAAGAGCAATGTAAATCTTTATGATATCAACATAAGCCACATCAGAGCATTGCAACATGTGAAGCAAATTATTAATATACACAAGAAACAGCAAGGGACATAGATTGGACACTTGAGAAACGCCTGAAGTGAAAACAAACTCATTGGAACAGGATAAGAAACGGTTAATTTTTGAAAATTTGGACACATTCCCAGTACACTAAGCGTGATTAAAAAGTCTGTCGTCAGAGTGAACAGAGTCAAAAACAGATAGATCAGTATGACAATGAATGACATCCACCTGACCATGCCTGTCTAAATGCCGTGAAATATATTGAGTAAGTTAAACCAGGTTAGTTACAGTCGATCGACCAAGAACAAAGCGGTGTTGATGAGGGAATATATGCTTGGAAATATTTATCATTACCGAGGAATAAATTAGCTGTTGAAATACTCCGGAAAAATTATTTAAAAATTATATGGGCCAATAATTCCTCAACACTGAATCATTTTTAATTCTTGCGTGCTTAAATACATTAGAAAAGGTAGTTGACTTTATAGCCAAGTTGATGCGAATCCTTAGAGGTTTAGCAAGGGCACCTTGTGCGTCATGCAAGTACATTAAGGTCACTAGCGGTGTAGTTATTCGGAAAAGTGTCCATAATTTTAATGAGCTCTACATCAGATGCAGCCGATTGGTGAAAGGGAAATTTGGGTTTTCGAAAAGATATCAGCAAACGCATTAGCAATGTCTTTCGGTGAATAAACGGTAATATTATTATGGATTAAACTACAATGAATTCTTGTTTTATCATTTTTTTGGTTGATGAAATTAAATAATTCTCTAGGATTAATTATAATATATAATTGCAGATAATTCGATGAGGTTTAAATTCATTTGCATAGAATAGATTCTTCGTGCTCTTTTTCTTGTATCTATAGTATTCCTTAGCCTTCAACGCAGATATTACAGTTACAATAAGCCCTGGAGTATAAGATTTAGTGGATGTTCTGTAGAGACGAACCGACTGTTCACATATAAGAAAACCAGTCTCATAAAATTTCTCAACGGCTTGTTTAACTTTCGTATATTGCTCAAGATGTGACCAGTCAGTATTGGGGAGGTCATGATAAAGTTGATTAAAATTAGCTTTGTGAAAGTAGAACCTAGCACTAGCGGCAAACGGAAATTCAATTCAAAGTGGCGAATGGAAAGAATCAATAGGCACAAATAGCAACACTTCCTATTGAACGGCCATCTGACAGTTATTGATATTACAGAATACTGAATCTACAAGTCTGTTATTGATATTATGTATTGTAATATATTGTCGAGAATCCATTAAGCTACAAAAAGTACGTAAAACACGCGTTCTTGGAAAAGAGTCAGCAACGATGTACGGCGGAAGGTTGAAATCACCAATAAGTAAAATTGCTTATTTATTAAGAAGCAAAACTGCAAGGACCTCCGAAAAAAGTTCAAAATCAGTTAGAGTGGTGTCAGGTGGTACATAAAATGCAAAAGAACTAACAGAGCAATAACAAGTCATTACATCAATTAAAGGTACGATATTTGACAAATTAGACGTGTCTAAAGCAAGGCAAACAATTTCCTGGCTGAAAGCTTTAAAATACCACCTCCATTACTTCTGCTAAGTCTATAAATTGTCTATCGCAGCGCACAACTGTATATGAATTGTGAAAAAGTTCGGAAGATTATATTGAAGTGTTTAGCCACGTTTCGGTGATAATCACTACATCGAATCAATATTCACAGGAAAAATCTTGGAGCAGAGACCACGTGCGTTTTGATAATATAAGTTTAAGGATACTGGAGATCTGTTAGAGTGATTTAGTTTAAAAAACTATATATATGACTATATAATCATGAGGTTTGATTCGCCACTCTTTAAACTTTCCGTCAATTCATGTCTAGCTATATGTATGTATTTGCATCTGAGTACGATCACGGAACATTAACAACCCTGTAAATCTAGAATCAGTTCTAATTTTCTTAAAGGGGTCTCTTTTCTTTTATAAAGTTTGGTACTTAAATCTCATGCATTATAATATTGTTCTGCTTTTATTATTATTAAATAGAAAGCTTATAGAAGCAGCTTTCTTAAATAATTTTCTAAAAGTATATAAAGGTTTCATCCTACATCTATGTATATTAAAAGCTGACCTCTCATTTGTAAAAACGATTACAGACAGTTAATTCATCGTAATAAATTAATAAGAGTTATGTAATAACAACGAGCATAAACACCAAATCGTATCGAAAGGAGCGGTCGACATTGAAACATAAACATACTTACCACACAGTTTGTACCATATGGTTGACTGATTTCTTATTGATAGAGTTACATAATTCAATAAACCATTTCGAAACAAATTTTTGTTAATAATTTGAAATGTTAGACAAAGACATTAAACAGAAACTAATGTATTGATCTTATGAAAATTTAATATTAATTCAAGGAAATGTCATATAACAGGAGTATTATCTGTTAAGCCTACGAACGAACAACTTGTGTCATTCGAATTAAAAGCATGAATACATTTGTGTACGTATACAGAGGCGGTGTGGTAGATGAAATTACAGGCGGGCGTTTGTAGAAAGCCATGAATGTCTAGTATTCTTCAACTTTTTTATGAATAGGACGCGGACTACTTTTTTTTGTTTTAACGGTGCATACTGTTAACTCTCAATTGTATGCAACCCACTTTGTTCATTTATAAATGTCTACGATAGTTGTTAATAGTAAGCAACCAACCCACTGCAGTTATTATCAATTTTCTTATGTAAATAGATATATTTGAATTATTTAAATTGGATCTCAAGAAAAAACGCACTTACAAGAGGTACTTATCATATAAACTCGTTGAAAGAGAATTATTCGAAACCAAAGTTTATCTTGGCAATAATAATCAATTACAGATGACTAAACTAAAAAGAATCGATAAAAAAGTTTACATTGACTTTCAAAATCAAAAATTGATGTGAACAGTTTTCTTTTGCGAAAGTAATTTTTTAGAGCGTAATTAGAGATACTTCGTTTTAAACGATATCTAGAGAATTTAAAGATTTTGATTTATTTTGTACTCTAGTTATGTTCTTTAAAATGTATGCAATATATAAATAAAAGATAATAGCTATTGAATATTGATTAGCTAATAGATATAGCAAAAAAA
>SMLS01074419.1:0-29500 GCA_004785975.1 Popillia japonica
GGAAACCCTGTATACATATGCGTGTGAATACAATACCAGGATGGTGTATTGCTGAAAATAACAACAGCAAAGAAACTCCCCAAACTAATCAGTACAAACAAATTCTCCTTGCAAAATGCGAAAAAGTAATTAAAGCAAAGTCGTTGATAACTTTTCTTGTACTACCCATAAAAATTAAAATTCAAACATGCTTGGAATACATTAGGAAGAATATTGCTTCGCAAATTGCTGCACCACATTCAGTTGCTTCAAATTGCAAATTGGTTGGAGCAGAGTGGAGACATATTCTCAAAGAATTATGTGATCATTTGGTTCACTTTATGTCAACCCGATATCAAATCATGTTGGCTGTCCAAATAGAGCATATGCTTTTTCTATTTTCATTCTTTATCAAAATTACATTTCTGTTATATCTGTAATTTAATCTGCGTATGCCTATGTAAAAATTTATTTTCTCAGTCAAAATAACAATAATGCTCTAATTCTTTTGCGCAGTACAGTAATGTTACATATATGTAAGCAAGTGACACTGATAATACACCAAGTACATATTGCTATGCAACAAACCAATGAATTGAAACCTAACACACAAAAATCGCGCCAGCTAGCAAATCGGTTCTTAAATGTTTCTAAAAAAAAATGAATTAAAGAAAATTGACGTATTCTCAGGGAGAAAGGTATGCCATATACCTCTAAACGGGTTATTGGGCGAGACTCTATTTTTACTAGTATAATAATGACTATAATAGGTACGACCCTGATGTTTAAAATAGTCTGCAATTACAGAAAATAATGATGCAAACAAAGAGAAAGTTTCCTTAGTAAGTAAGTTAATCTCAAAATAGTTTAATTTTAACAAAAATAAAAATAACAATTTTTTTAATTTCACAATCAAAATATATTTCATAAAAAAAAACACTTTGTCCAAAATAACGAAATAACACGGTTAAATACCAAATCTCACTACAAATGACGTATGCGCATAAAAATTTGTCAGGAAAATTAATCACACCCGGAGGTATGATCATAAAAACCTGACCTTAAATCTAACAATCTCCACCTAGAAGCTATCCCAAGCAAAAGAAATTAAATTAACTCTCAAATACAAAAAAAAATGAACCAAACAATAAAAATTAATTAAAACAGCAAACGTCAAAGAAACTTAAAATTTTAAAACTTCTGAAAAAGAACCAAAAAAAATGACCTCGCGTGAAACTTCTAGATTTCGACACTCTAACTACTAGATATAAGTCTACTTACAATTATCTAAATCACAAAATCACAAAATTTACAAAGTGAAAAACTACCTGCGTTTTATGCAGACAATCGCGAAATACACAATTAATGAAACTCAAAATTAATAATCAATCAAGACAAAACTCAGAGTACACCAAACGTCCAACCTGCTAAAAACGCAGATGGTCTCTCCTCACAAGCACACGAGAAGCGTGCACTTCGCCAGGAAAACTCAGAACAGAGAAGAAAAAAAAACAACGCAAGAATAAAATTATGAATAAAAAACAAATTTAACATCAAATAACATCAGAATTACACAAAATTAAGGGATTTGAAAGCTACCAACATCAAGAATAAACATCTGAGCAATTAACGGTGTACTAAAGATTAGATTCAACAGAATAGATTAAGAGAAATCAATTAATATTTAAATCAATGCATGAAATATAAATTCGTAATAAAACTGCAAAGCTACGACAGTCGAAAAAACAAAAAAGATATCCTCTAACAAGTGAGAGCATACACTCGTATCCAAAAGTTTAATAACATGAAAAGCTGAATTGAAAACTGAAATAATAAATTTAAAAACATGAAAGAACCATAGCAATATGTATATGTAAGCAAGTGCCACCGATAAAACAAAACTTGAATGTACACACATATAATTATATACATTATTCTATGGAACTGATGAACGAACACAATTTAATATTCAGTAGTTCCATTTAATAATCTCTGGTATCATCAGAAATAATATCTAAATGCAAATACTATGTGAAAATGTAAAGATTAATATTTATTCTTAAACTGTACTTTGTAAATATTTAGGATAAGTACAAAAAGATAATAAAAATACATGTATTAAATATTTAACCTGAAAGATATCCTACTCTAGTGCTACTATAATATGTATGTGCTTACATACATACATATGTACATACATACTTATGTACATATATACAAATCCCCGTGCAATTTCGCAATTGCTATCAAAACATAGTATTTGAGAAATACGTAATTGAGTTTACTCTATACTTTTTCTTAACTTGATCTGTATTATTCAACTACATAAACTAAAATGCTGCTCTACATCATATCTGTATCCCAAAATCCCAAATGGTCCTCCGATTATTTAGTCAGTTATTTTATTACAATGTTGCCTATAGTTGCACCAAGCATAATGGAATGGAATTTACTTCTACATATGTATGTATATATATACTTTTTTATGACTTTAGTATTTTGAGCAACTTCTGATAATTGTTTTTTACTTAATCCCCTACACAAACTAAAACAAAGAAATAGCTGTAGTCGTGAAATAATAAAATATAAAATAGATGTTCTAATTTTGTATAAATCAATATCTAAACCAATTGCATGTATTCGATAATTAAAACTGATACACCGAAAAACGTATTGTTAAAAATGCACATAATAATAATATATAATATTATTCTTACCATTACATGACATATCAGCAATTAACATAGCCGCAAATATACATACTTCATGGGACATGATAGAAGAACAAAATGAGAACTTATTTAAGGGCGATCGAACATTTCCAGTAACCGAATGGAAAATTCTATTGCTATCACTAAAACTTTCCTACTCGCAGTTTTGTCTAGTAAACTAAAATAGAATACTGTAAACTTTTTTAACTCTAATTTAATCCAGTGCTTACGTACTAAAACAAACTTATTAGAGTTCTATGGTGACTAGTTAATTTTTGTTTCTACTACTGTCGTAGCGCAATACAAAAATTATTATTTTCTGATTGTTTATACTAAGTTGACATAGAGGGGTTAAATAAGACAATATACAAGGGCAACACATATACAAGCCGTATAAGTACATATGTAATCCCATTGGTGCAGGTGGTAAATTGAACACTAGCCTTGAATATATCATACCCAATTAATCGAGGGCTGAAAGGAGACCATGTAAAGCAGCTTCACCATAACCAGCAACCTTTTTGTTCGACCCTTTGTTTTACTTCCAAACCATTTGATATAGCTACATTTGTACCAACCATTTGTAAATTCGGAAATACATCCTTCACCAGTAGGTATAGGGGCACTTGGAGCGCCCCCCGCCACTCCTATTTTCGGCAGGTATCGGCGGCCAAAGCCAGATTTAGACCTGGTTGTGACAACAGCCTATCTGGTTTGGATCTGGTTTTGGCCGCCGGCACCCAGCGAAAGTAGGGATGGTGGGAGGTGGCCGAAGTGCCCTGATACCTACTTTCGTCATCTACACTATCTCGGAAGACAGACAAGAAATATGTATCTTATTCCTCGATTGTTTCCTGTAACCATTAGGTAGAAAGAAATCTCTAAAGCCAAGACTCGTCTGACATATTTCGTTGCCTCTCAGGAGAATCTATTGTCCCATTGCAAAAACTTTTGCTCACCAATCTCACAGTATATGTATGTTTAACAAACAGCGAAGCGATATTTTGTATGATGCCTAGCGCAAAAATGGCATAAAAACTAAATTAAACATATTTCAACTATTTGGCTGTCTTAAAATTACAGGAAAAACGCGTATGTGTCCAACTGTCTTAGTAGACATACTGCTGAAGTTCACGCTATCTAATACATCCGCTAGTCACACACTGATTAAGATGATTGCCTTGTTTCGATACTGAACACCTCCTAAAGTCTCTAAAAAGAAAGTACATGTTAAGTGTATTGACCCATTCAAATAACTATTTTCAAACTCAAATGGAGCTCCAATTGAAATGCAAATGCACTTTTCTGGTAAATACACGTATCTAGAACGTTCCAATAAGTGAAAGGTGAAGTCCACAGTTTCAACGCGTCATGAGTGCTTTTCTTTATCAAAAATGGAAGTCTTAAATCTCTGTTACTCCATCCGCAATAAAAATGATTATTTGCTATAGCTTTTCGTAGACCGTAGAGTTGCCCATGATGCTCCATTACACAAGAAAATGAGAAAAAGAACGGAGGAACTTAGACAACAAAAAGTCAACATGCATTTTGTTGGATGGGAATTGTTCCTTGACATTCCCAAATGCTAACTCAATGCGGAGGTCTAACAATACAAAGCAAACAAATCCATATACCCGGAAAACTCGTAAAAATTTATGAACATCTGGCCAAATAAACCCAATAAGCTTTGTACTCTTAGAAAACCATGGTTAGTGATATTCGCGAGTCTTCGTACGGATCATTATCCTCCAAAACACTAAAAAAAGTAAATAGAAAAAGCAAATCAAGACATAATAAAACAACTGGAGCCAAATGAGGATTTACGTTATCATTACGAAGCACTAATCGGCAGGCCTAAGGAGCTAGAACAAGCAACTCTATTATTACATGAGAAAAAAACTGCGACAAATTATAGCGAAAAGAGCCATTTGAATCCCAAATGAACCCAAAAAGGAACCAAAGATATAAACTATTCCATTTTTTTAGGAATCACAGCGATTGTTTTTAAGTCTCAGATAGTTCGACATTAAAAATTATGATTTTTTATTTGTAATACGAAAATTGAACAATGAGATTAATGCATATATTAATTTATTTGTCAATTACCGACTATATCCTGCTATATTTCTTTGTACGTATATAAATTCGCAACTGGATTACATAATAATATATTCTCCTCTGCGTTCAGGCTCCCATCAAAAACAAAATAGGCACTTGGCAAACAACAGCGGGCAAATCCTACAAACGTCAAGAGCAAGGGTATTTGTGTTTGAAAAATATTCTCGCTTTAAAAGCATATATCTTCGTGTGTATATGGGATTTGTGTTTAGAGAGATTTGAATCTAAACGTATTCAACTTATTATAGAACCACAACAAAGGAATTATAAGCGTATTATATTAAACAAAACTAAGCTAGATTGTTATCTGTAATTTATTATTAGATATCGAAGCTTTGTTACTCTAACACGACCAAACATATGTACCTATCAGAAACTCGAAACATTAATCGTTCATATACAATTTAAACGATATTTCATAGAGGGATTGAACATAGATACTGTACTGTTTGTTTATTTCCTCACCGCTATATAGTAGGTAACTAACATTGCTAGACTTGCTACGGTATTTAATTAATTGCAAACTTAACATATTTCATAAATACATATTCGCATTATCTAAAGTTAAGGGTGTTGGGTACAAAAAAAATAGTTTATTAGTGATTTTTTTATTTGCAATAGAATGTAAACATATTTCTAGTATGTTACAAGGAATAAAATAAAAGTGTAAAACAAAAATTAATGACTATAGGATGACTTACGAGTTAAAAAAGTCAACATTTTATTTCAATCCCAGAGCCATTCACAATGGTCCGATTGAATTGAGATTTTAAATATTCATGTATAAGATATACGTCTAGGTCTTGTCTATCTTGCTATTTAATCAAAAAAGAAATTATTTATGGAAATAACATGTTTTGAAAACCACACAGAAAGTGACATTAACATAACTGCTGTTTTTTTAATAAACTTACTCGAACCCGCTGCCACCCCTCCATGTAGCTGTTATACTTTTGTGTAATAACGATGCGGTCTATAACAATTTTAAATAAGAGAGTTATCAAAAATGTGATTATTTTGCCTGCTACCATATTTCAATAACTAACAGGTTCAAATTATTGTAACTATCTCACCATTGAGACATTTAAAATTACTAGAAGAATCATAGAATTTCTGTTAAAATATTAACGTTAGCCTTATCTATAACTGAAAAAGAAGAATGAAAAGAAAGCATATTAAGAAGGTAATAAATCACCTTACTATGTCGCTATTAGGCGTGTAATTATTTTTATTGCAGCAACATTTTACAAAACTGCGAGACATTCTTGATATTAGCATAATAAAATTCTTGAGGACTTGTCCCATATTTTCGTTTAATGAGAGCAATTTTGTCTTGCCAAGAAGTCAACGTCTAACCGTCCGACTATAAAACACTTTGCGGCATATTTATCATACCTTTGAAATATAAATATATATTTTCCCTGCTTTTAGCAACTAAGAAAATATGTTTTTGAATTAAAAATGTGATGTGTAACTAATATTAAAAGTTCACGATTTGATGATACTTATTGTTAGTCGAGATAACGATGAATTATAACACCTTTTACCCTAATTAACTCAGTTCAGGAAATAAACAACCAATATTACAGACCTATGGCAAGTACATACCTAGATAGACTTACAAATAAAAGAAAAAGAATACTTCGAAACAGTGAACTCAGTTTAAAACGCCAAAAGGCCAACGTTGTAGCTACGTTGCAAAATAAGGAGCAACAACAGCAACTAATTACTGGTAAAAGTACACTAAATAAAAAGGAAATTATATATTTTGGTACCATAATTTCGCTAATTTGAATAAAGCAAAAGAAGAAGCATAGAAGTGATAATAGTAGCATGAAACAGATAATTGAGGTACTACTACTAAGAAAATTGTAACTACATAAGAATTCTAGAAGGCAAAGCTGGAATTTCTTGGTATTATAGAAACGAACAACGAAAGCAGAAGTACAATACGAGTTCAACGTCATGGAATATTAAGGCGCGTCCACACTATGCCGCGGTTGGCCGTTGGCAATGCCAGGTTTGCAAAACCAAAGTGGCAAAGCCAACTGCTGGCCTCCCGTTAGCATCTGAGTTGACATTTAGTCGCACAATGTCTGCAGAGGAGGATTTGCTTGTTGCTTTGGCTGCGTTGATAATAATTGAAAATTGTAAAAAAATGCGCAAACGACGGTTTTGGGTGCTTCCAAGCCTGCAAAGTAGAGCACAATAAGAAACTAGTGACTGGTACACCAGGTTCTTACTGTTCCTCTCCACTTCGTCTTTATCCACACCAAAGCTAAGTAAAAGTGCGGGGCTGCAGGGAACCAGGAGAAAACTTGGTCCCGTGAAAAGTAGAGGTACTTGCAGCCTCCCTTTGGTGCCAGCTAAAGCTGGGACGGGGCTACCTGGGCGACGGATTTTTCGGATGGGCCCCTTACTTTCTGCGCCGGTGGACTGCGTAGAGCTTCCGGAGACAACAGCACGGTCAGGCTTAGGGGTTCCTGAGAGTCTCGGGGAATCCGGACCCGTGGATTCTCCTCTTCTGAGGCTGTTACTATTGCGGTCAGCACCAACATTCTTACGGCATAATGGATCGGGGCTGGTAACCCCTCTCCGCCAGAAGCGGGGCGACCCGCGGCCAGTTAGCATTAGGGAAGGGGACCCTAAGTTACCGGCGCCACACGAGGAGATTGGCGGCGGACCTTGGAATGACATCGGACCCCAGAGCGGGGCAGGCGGATTGCGGGGAGTGCAATACAATCCGTATTACCTTAGGACCCGGGACTGCGAGCGCAGAACCCAGGTGGAGTAACTAAACCGAAGCCACGGCCCCTCCCGGCGGGAGCAACGAGGACAGAGCCATAGCTACCCCCGCCGGGAGTGACCGAGCGAGAGTCAACTATATCAAATCCTTAGCCAAATATTTATCGAAAATCTTTTTCTCTCTATGTTTTAAATAATGCTAATAAAGTAATGTTATTAGGAAAAGATAGTTCAAATACTTACGAAAATTAAATTAGAACTCATAAAGAAGCGAACATGAAAGTTATAGTTGTGTATAAACCATGTGACAATGGTGCAACTATTTTAAGATAGTTTGCAAGATCTATGTATGTAACAATGAGCCAAAAACTTGGTATAAATAATAACACACATACAACACAAAAGAGTATGAAAAATGTACTAACGATTTTGTGGTTAGTACAAATTGGTAGATTCTCGTATACGGAAAGAAGTTGTTCAGAACTTCTCTGAACAAAATAAATATTGTTATAAATGCACCATGCACTACATCGGGGAGGAATGAGAACTGAATAGCAAATTATGGTACTTACATTATAATCCAACAAAGACCGTAAAAAGCGTACGGCCCAGAAATGAGTAGAACGGGAGAATTACCAATGCTGAAACTCTTGCAAAACCATTCCAACCGACAGACTAGAGAGATAAAATGTCAAAAAAAGCATGTGAGATTCTTTGCGCAATTATTGTCATTATGTTTTTTTGAAAATGTTAAGTGTATGAGAGGCAAAAACAATTCAAAACATTAATTTCCGCCGTGTTTACTAAAGAGAATTACTAGTTCTCTCTGCTTTACCTACGTATGATATAAATTATGTAGATCACAGTCCAAACAGCTGGACACGAAACAAATCTGCAGGAAGACACTAGAACAAAAGTACAAGTAGTTTCTTGTAATGAATCTTTGATAAATGAATGAATATTTTAGTGGTGCAAGCATTGCAAAACTTGCACGATAACTTGGAAAGTTTGCTTAGTTGAGTAGTAGTAATAGAACAAGTTAGCAGTAATAAATATTGATTTATAATTAATATTTATTAATAGACAAAACAGAAGAAGTTGATGCGTAAATCAAGTGTGGAATAACAGCAGCAGTGATATTGTATAATTTAATGAAGGAAAATTTAACTATGTCTGTATATTCCAGCACTGTTAGACAGAGTCGAACATTCAGTGTTAAACTGAAGAACAAAGTACGGGTAAATCAGATAAAACATCTTATGTTAGTAGAGTCCTTTGAAAATTACTCAGAAGAAAAGATCAAAGCAGAAGGACCTTGAACACAAGCAAGTCTTATGCTTATATTAAAGTGCTAATTATATCTAACTTTCGACTTTTCAAAATACAGGAACACCTAAAACTTACTTCACTCAAGTATACTGTTGACGTAGTATCGGTACAGAGATGGTAAGGCCATGAGCAACAGGAAGCAAGAGAAAGTTGGATATTTTTTGTTTGTCTAGTCAACATTTGTCAAACCTTTTTACTCTGTAGTTACCATAAACATAAACAGAAACTGTTAATGCGCCAACGACAATTAGACATCATAAAGTGACAGTGGTAATTGCAATTGATTGCAATAAATACATGCATTGCAAACGGATGTTATTTTTGAATGCAGTACACCACCAAAAAGCATAATAGACATAGCAATTGCAATTTTGTAACATCCAATAATTTGATTTTGAGAATTATAATACATAAGGTATTGCAGATTAACTCTAATTCTAAAAATGCGGTGTAATAATATTAATATTATAGTATTAATCCAATTACTAACGTTCATCTTGAAGTATCAGACTTTTATTCCACATTCGTACAGTAAAATAAATATTTATTTCACCATCATGATATGACAGATAATGCGTAATAACGGCACATTAAGGCTATAGACATTTTATAGTCACTAAACCAACGAAATGGTCGATCCGAAATTTTATGTATTGTGATAAAGGCGTGCGAAATTGCAAATATGGATGTATTCACATACACTTATTTCTGTTTTTATATTTCGTTCCGTTTCTAACTTACAAATGTAATTTCGTGCATCAAATATACCTACGATAAAATCTAATATCATATTTCATATATTGTATATAACGTAATAAAACGTATGTCTGTAGACTTTAATTTTGAATTTTATATTGAAATTTCTATTGAAATAATCATGAAAGCAGCATACGTCAAAACGTGCTATACGTAGCTAACTTTAGCTAACTAATAAAATTTAAAACTTTGTTATGACACAATTGCCTATAAGAAAATGCCAATAGCGTTCTGAATCCAATAAAACTTGTCATATATTGTTATTACATACATGCCATAAGGCATTCAGAAAAGCAAACACGTCTAATACGCAGGAACTACCCCCGCATTTGCTACTAAGGTCAATGACGATCAACTGACTCCAAAAGAGATTAAACAGTAAACAGAAGATCCACTCTCGTTAAAGTCTCGATCAAAGTCTCGTCACAAGAAATGTAGCTTAAGAAGCCGTTATAGCTGCATCCATCACAAAAAAGACTTGTTCATAGGGATTGGGATAGTTTCATTTTCTTTGGTCTCATTTCACGTCCTCTGATAAATAGCCCTTTGTCTTTATGGAATTTGGAGAGAAAGTTTTTGAAATACAGGTCAGAATATGAAAATATAATAAAATTAACGTAAGGCCAAGTAAAAATCACCTAAGAGGTGCTGACAAAGATACCTTGAAAAATCCTACTGACAAAAACGACCCTCAAGGTATAAAATCTGTTGCACAAGTTCAGCCTTAAAAGCAACCTCAATAGCTTTAAAAAAATAATTCATGATACCAGGCGTTACAGAAATACACCCTCCATGGTTTCCGTTACCTCAAAAGTGTTTATAATAGCATTGGTTACACAAAACAGTAAAGTCCGTGGACAGTCCTTTAGAAAACTTCAATTGTTTATCTTGAACGAAGTTGTGAACGTGCATCTCTTCCTTTAAACGAGGGAAGTTAGCTGCTTTAGAGAAGCAAGATACCACAGATATGTGCCGATAATTCTGGGAGAACTTCCGGACTTGAACACATTTAAATACTTTCAACTTTACTTCAGATGGCAACATTAATTGTCTGACAGTTTTACGGCCACCGCAGAAGTTATCTGATATTGTCATCTAAAAACTGGTTTTACAAAGCTGTTTGAATCTTGCACTAGGAGGGCCATTGATTATCGTATCATTCGTCATATCTAGATCGTCGTGCGAGATATGTCATTTATTGGCTCAAAATGGTTTACAAAAACTTTATTATTTGGACCAGTACCATCAGCAACGCTAAATGGACCTGTAAAGAAAAGATGGATATTTGCGCCAAAAAAAAAGCCCTAAACCACCATTAATGAATATGAATATATGAAGAACAAAGCGTTTATTGTTGCGATTGTAATAAAAGATTCATGCCTTAGCATCCCCCAACAACTTGCGCCAATTACAGGGGGCATCGGCTGACCATGAGTTATTATTACGCCTGCGGCTGTAGACCGACTTAAGATGTTATCTTTCCGCATTTACCGTGGAATTTGGGAAACTACAGAAAACCAAATTCAGAAAGAAGGCACCGGATTCGAACCCGGTACCCCCAGACTGTGAAGCGAGCGCACTAGGCACTGCGCCACACAGCCTCTTTTCAAGTGATAACATTATTAATTACAATGATTAATCAACTTAAAAGATGTTTCTGGTGAATTTAGAGTTAAATTTCCACATAAGATCGAAGAAATTGTTTTCTTCAGAAACCTAGGTATCAACCAATTACGCAAATCTGCTGTACTACG
The DNA here is from genome assembly GCA_004785975.1 of Popillia japonica. Classification (NCBI taxonomy): domain Eukaryota; kingdom Metazoa; phylum Arthropoda; class Insecta; order Coleoptera; family Scarabaeidae; genus Popillia; species Popillia japonica. Next base: position 11,393 of record SMLS01074419.1, read on the forward strand.
TATATTAATTAGCACAACATTTAGATATGTGTGCATGAAAGAACTTAATTTAATGCTGTAGTAAGACTCTTGACGTCTAAAAATTAAATTATTAAAATAATGATTACAGACTTTGTCCCATCATTGTCTGACTGGGTGTACATAGAATTTTGTAGCTGAAATAAAAATTTTAAAAAGCATAATGGGAACCAACTAACTACACGTATTTCAATTAACTTTCAAGAACATTATAGAGCTTTCAATAACATTAAATAATATACAATCATTCACTAGTAGGTACATACATACATAGCTCATCTTTCTAAAATTTTATATAAATTCTTAAATTCTTCTCAGAGGTAATACTACAGTTTCTTTGTTATAATTTATGCTGTTGAGTTTCACAACTGTTTGACAAAAGAGAAACAGCACATTTGTCATAAATAATTACGCCGTTGCAGGATTCATAATTCATACGTTTTAGACAATAATCACCAGTACAGCAACTTGACCTTCTGTGGGAGACACTGATGCATTTATGTTATACGCCAAATCGTCGAAAAATGAATTTATTATTTATGTTGTATCACAGCGTGCGTGTCAACTGCACATTCAGCTCTAATAAACTCAACTGCTGGAAAATCGTGAGGTAAATCATGTATCGGGATCGTCCTTTGATAGCAGCGGGAGTACTTCTGGCCCGCCAACCTGTTCCATAATTCAACCGAGTTGAAGAGGAGTGATTTTAACATTTCACTAGAATGTTGCACAAAAATGTAAATTAGGATCGTAAAGTGCACCGTGATGCTGGCAGATGCACATAACTTTTCGCCGGACTTAAATCAAACAAGATAACTCTTCACGAAGGATGAGGATTTATCAGATTGCAGTTAAAATTGTATGACGAAATTGAAGTTGTTTGGTGGCTGTCGTTAAACTCGATATCGTAGGACCTCAACATTAGATAGACTTCATGGTTTATATTAGAATTAGCACAAAGTAGAGAGTGTACGGTATTTCTGCCGTTTATATACATACATACTTATCTATTTTCCAGATATTTTTTCCACCTTTTAGGACAATTGAAACACTATTCGATTAATAATTTACTAAAACTGTAAAATTTTAATAAATTAAATATTCGCTATGTGTATGTCAAAACTTGTTGCAGGAACAGGTACAGTATGAGGCATAATTCGTAACTCAACAAATTTAAATCTCGACAACCATCCAACTAGCTGTAGAAACAAATTCTGACCAAATTGTTTTACTACCACGCTTTAGTGGTTTTGCCCTCTGAAGCCGTGCAGAATTTATGGATTACATGTAAAGAATGTTTTATTAAGAAACCTCAAGACCTCTTCCAACACGTCCGATTGATGGACATACTTTTGCCAAAGTTTTGACTAGATATTTGCAAAAACCAAGCTTCATACATTACATTCCATCATACCGTCATAAAAGTGAAATATTGCTTCTTTTGAAGTCTACTATATGGTTTTGTGTATAGAATAATTGTTCCTTGGAGAAATTTTCTCCTCAGTAACACATTTTATTTAGCTAATAATTTAATTAATTAACAAACGTTACCCTAAAACTCGGTTTATTAAAGAAATTCCTTGATTCCTTACACCTTGCCGAGCCTTAAGGACTTGTTGGTTCAAAACTATTTGAGCTAGCAATATGTCCATCTGTAGCAGTAACGATAGTTTTTCGAAGAGCGGATCCCCATCTTTGTATTCAACACAAAATGGCAAGTCGGAATTGTTTTGTTCATAGACCCTTCACTTTTCCCTTGAACAAGATTAGGTATGAGAAAGAGCTTAAACTAATAAAAGATGCAGCCAGATGTAAAGCTTTCCACCCTCAACTTATCTATTAATTAGAAAGATTAATTATAAGAATGTTTTGCAAAAATCCATGACTTTTTGAAAGAATGTCAAAGCCGCACCTTTTGTTACCCTCCCTTTTGGTACGTGTATCATTCATATCAAGATTTGAGTAAAATCTTCAAGGATATGTAGTTTACAGGTCGGGGACTAGTTTGCAAAGTCTGACTATGGTAACCATAAAGACTCAGCGTTTGGGAAAGTCGGGTATTTACGAAATCAATTAGAAAATTGTAATCAAAACGCAGACGCAGGCAAACGAGGCATTCTATCCCAACTAGGTCCAAATACTATTTGGCTAATCTTAGACATATTAGAATTTAGAAGTAAAGTTTTTGTAAGCTTCTTGGTTTTTAAACATATTCAAGTTATATTAGGAGCTGGAAGAGAGTTGATGTGAGAAACTTAGAAATAATTGAAGAATAGATTCTTCTATTAGCCAGATATTATGGGCTATATTTTTCTTTGTAATAAGTGGTCTTATGTCCTTTACACTTGTTATTTCTGCAATATATTTTATGGTTAGCTATAAATTGTATAAGTATTAACATTGCCATACACGTGAGACAACAGTTTAGTATGAAAGTATTTAAAATTCTGACGATTTTAGTACATACAATTGTCGGTACACAAGTAAATAGTTAATACTACAATAATGCCAATTAGAAGATACACCGTTATAGAATTAAAATGACTATTAAAATTGTAGCAATATATTCTGCGAGGCAACTTCTTTAAATTGCATTCGCTCTTTGATATTTTCTTGTCTTACTGCGACAAAAATTGCGACGTCTGAAATGGGCTTCAGCTTATCTACCGATTGGACAAAGGAATCTAACAATCTCCCGTCTACGAATCAACACTCAACGGAGATTTGTCCAGTGAATCGATGCGAGTTACTTGATTTATTTTCTCGATTCATTATTGTTCACAAACATACATTCAATCCATTGAATTTCCCGCACATTCTCCAACTGAATACAGATTAAATTGTAAGGCTCGATATGATTGTTCCACAACGGGAAATGTTACAAATGTAGGTACCATTAGACAGTAACAGTAATGACTTCTAAATAACTTAATATTGTACATACAATATTAAGAGATATGAAGACGTGTCTATTCGGTATTATAGATTTTGCAGTGCAATTCCATCGCTATTTATTTCTTTCCAAAATATTCTCGTTGTATTTTCGAAATTATAAAAAAGCTTTTAAAGTTTCACACAATGTCACTTGGGCAAAAAATATTCGACGGACACATATTATGCGGCACAAATTGAACGTGATTGACTAAGCATAATCATAGTAGCAACTATGTACAAACTATGACTAACTAATATATCCCAAAGTATTGTTTCTGATTAGATTCCATTTTAATTGCAGTTCTGGGCAGCATACGTTCCTTGTGATTCTCAACATAAAGACGCTGTTCAACTTACTTTAGAACAAATCGATGTGATCCGACGATTAACGGAAATGTATCAGCCAACGTTAACGTTATGCACATCTTCTCAAGGTAATGCCTGAATAAAATACTTAAATATAACATAAAAAATCTACTTCCGTTTTAAATTTGATCTAAATTACATACATTTACGCCTCTATATAAAAACCTTTTATTCAAAACATGTATGTTGTTTCCCGATGGGGAAAGAAAATACATTTATCAACCAAAAATAAAATACTCAGCCGCACTTGTTGATAACTTCGTCAGAAGTCGACTGCTTGCACCTTACTCCCAAGTCGAGCACGTCGAAATATGTTTCCCAACGGAAGGCCGACGATGTTTGAAAACTATTACATTTTCCGTTCCATCCCTTCGTTTTCCCCGAACTAACAAGGTTTGTTTTCTCCAATTCCAGATATCAGAACAGCATACGAGAAAAACCAATTGTGTTCATTAATTGGGGTCGAGGGAGGTCATTCCTTGGCGGGGAGTCTAGCCGTGCTCAGAACTCTCTATCATGTCGGCGTGCGATATCTCACGCTAACTTCGACGTGTAACACACCCTGGTAAGCCGATGCAAATATTATTGAAACGTTCCATATGATTAAGACAATTTCCAATTTTTCTAGGGCCGACTGTTCGCACGCCGACATGCCTGGCAAGAAACCGGAACACGGAGGCCTTACAAATTTTGGAAAGGTATTGTAAAATTTATATTGTCTAGTCTCTCTATATGATAATTTTGTTGAATTTCTTGTCACACCATTGTAACGAAATAATGAATTTTCTAAACAAGAAATTACCTCAGTTTATAGCTAATTTAATTAACTGAAGTAATCGTTTGCCCTTATAAATTGCTTGAAAATATAACCTCCTAGAATTATAGATGATATTTTGCCAAAAGTTTAAGACGAAATATTGAAATAGGAGGATACATTCAGCCTAATACCAAATACATACATATGTTTAAGTTCCAATCGGTGCTAAAAAATTAGAGAGACCTATTGTGAGCATAATCCACAAAACTTAAGAATCAATTAGCTTGCTGTCCTGCTTATGTAAGACTTTGGAGATAACTGGAGTGGCACAATACTGCAGAAAAAATAAAATAAAGGACCTTGTTTGTTTCCAAACGAAAAGTTTCGTTAATCTTTCATGGTGCTAGTTTACTTGCTTGCTCAAAAGAAAATACACCCGTTTCAGAAGGTTTGGACTGCAAAAATAAGCTACATCAGCAGTATCCCTGGGGTTTGAAAAGATTTTTGGGATGGTGAGTTATATGAGTCTAGTATAGATTAGAATAATGAATTGGTCTGAAAGGAAATCATCGGAGATTTATGGTCCTTCACAATTTCTCTACAATAGAAAAAAAAATCTCATATACACTATTAAATATGAGCGTTAGATGTAGATACATGTATCAATTAACATTTTAACTATTCAAGTTACCAACAACTAATTCTACCACATCAATCATAAGTTTTTCAGGCCAATTTTGAATCATAATTGCATTTTTTTAATAACAAAATATCTAACCAACCTCAATCATGCGCCATGATAACAGAATAACACTTATCTGCTACATATAGCAATAATAACTATGATGGTTGCTTTTCAAGAACCCTCAAGGATCTGATTAGATCTGAAGTGTTTCCCATAATACATGCGCATATGCTGAAACAATGCACTGTTCCTTAAATCTCTCGATGTCTGGGCACAATAACTAATTTATTGTCAGAAAATACTAATCTAACTGTAAACCAAATTGATTTAGAAAGGCTTGCAGGTTTCTAAAATAGTCTAGCTCTATCAACCTTAACTAGTGATCACCAAACTTCTTGCGAGAAATATGTGAGTCATTAGTTCCAGGAGTGAGGCTCTTCAACAATATATCACGTCTGATTGAAACGTTGCAATCTATCCGCGAAAATCGAGTGGCACCATAATGGAGGTGTAGGTAAAATAACAATTAGTACTCAGATGGTTTGCATCTGCTCTCATCTGTACCGTTTTCACTGTTTATAAGAATACGATCGAAAATGTAAGGTGAGAGTATGAATAATACTTCGATCACTTAATCGGACGCGTGAGGTAAATTTTACGTGCTGAAGTTCATGCAAAGTGAAAGGCAGATCTATTGTCAAGATATCTAGGAGTGAGGCATCTGATTACAACAAAACACATATGTTACATGTTGTTGATGTACTCAATATCCTATTCGTAATAGAAGGAAGAAAGCAATTTCGAAATTTTTGACGAATCCAAAAAAACCGTGTTCTGTATTTGAGAATTGAATGCAATCTTGCAATCTTTAATCAAGAAGTTAAAAAGAAATAAAAACGTATACAGTTGGCGAATATATAAAAAGTTGTTTTATAAAAACATCTCAAAGAACTATTTGAACCTTTTAAACAGCGTAACAGATATTAGGTCTACAAGTAAAATGTTTTTTTTTTGGAAAACACATTAAATTCAGATCTATGATAAAAACTTTCTCCAACTTTCGTGCTTTGTGACTACCACACCAGTAAAAATCTCCCCCTTTTGCCAAGAATCAATTGTAGCATTCTTCCCGATTTCGTACAAACCAAAGCCCACCGATGTAAAGAAGTAGTCATCGGCAGAAGTTAAGTCTGGTAACTAAATTACATGGATACTACTTGCTAAGGTGATTTGGGCCCGTCGCGGATTCTTGCGTCATTTTGTGAAGAAAATTGTAATCCAAACGATCTTTCTTTTACCTTTCAGTAATTTTAAAGCAACAAACCGTTAGAATCGATTAGTTTTTGTGGGTAGCGTTCTACCATAATACATCATATGTCACCCTACACGTAACAATGTATTTCTGCCCAGGTGATTCGGATTTATCAATGTAGTGCCGTGGGCAATTAGAAATAGCTAGTTGAGCAATGCTTACCTGTTTCGATCATTTATTTCAATCTCAACTGGCACCATTGATTTGGATAATGACAAAAGAGATAATAATAATAATAATAATAATAATAATAATATCGGTTTATTTGCCCAACAGGCACAAGGCCCAATTACAGGACAAGAGTAGAGAAGTACAAAGTACATATGTATATCCAAGATAACAAAATAACAATTAGCTAGAATAGTAAAAAATCTTAATACAACTCTATGACACATATTACTAGAAAAGAAAATTACATAAAACTAAAACTAAAAGCAATTAATTCCTAATACTCCCAGTAAAAACATCTGCATAAAACAAATTTGCATTCCGAGCCATGTGGGTCGGTGGAGCTTTAAGAAGAAGGTTAGTTCTTGGGGTGGCATATGTAAAAGTTGGCACTAAGCGTGACGACATTCTAGGTACATTAAAGTTCACATTAGACAACAGATCAGAACAGTCAACAGCACCATTCACAAGTTTATACAAAAAGCGCGCACTGTGACACATCCTACGCTGTACCAAGGATTTCATATTGTGCTCATTTAATAATATATTATAGTCCGTATTCCAGTCAGGATAATTTCCAGATTTTTTAAAAGATAAAAATTTCAAAAAATGTTTTTGAACACGTTCAATAACGGTGTTATAGGTACTGTAACATGGATACCAGATGTTTGATTCGTATTCCAATTTACTGACAACAAACGCAAAATATAAAGTTTTAATAACCTGTAGATCAGTAAAATGTTTACAAGAACGAAAAATGAAACCCAAGGTACGAGAAGCAGACAAACACATACCCGTTATATGCTTATCAAATACCAAACCCCCTTAATGAAACTTGGTAGGTAAGTAGAGTATGTTGAGACTTGAAAATAAAAAAAATTGTTTGTGCTGAAATTCACTCTGAGATGGTGAAACACCCCGTCGAAAATTCGCAGATTTCCAGTTTTCTTGATTTAATTCTTGAACAGAGATAGATACAACAAAAATTTAAATGTAAAAGTTGTACCTATTCGAAAGGTCTTACAGTATACGTGAATACGGTATATACAGGGTGTTGCATTTAAGCGCCACCGTCTTATGTTAAGACTGATTATAGTAATATGGTTTAAAAATTAACGCAAGTTCATCATTAACAGCCTTTATTGATTTTGAAGCATATTCAATTATACAGATTGTTTCCACGGTGATATTAAGATAAGAACGTATACTTTATCCTACCCACTGGTGTACTATATTTATGTACAACTTTGGAATTTCTTCAACCGTGTAAACCGCACTCCATATAATTCATCGATAGCGAATATCCAATTTGTCAGGAAAATCTAGAAAAGTATTTTCAGGAGAAATCGCGACTTTCTAGATCAGAAGAAGACGGCATTTTAGATATGGAACAAAGAGAATGCTGTAAATTATTGGAGACTTGGAAAAAGCAGCGACTCTCCCTAGAGACGGTGCAAAACAGGTTTAGAACGCAGAGAGAGAAATTAACACCAATATCTCAATACGTGCTATAAATATACAAAAATGGGCATTAGAGGCTAACGAAGATATTAAACTAGAAAACTTCAAAGTTTCAAAAAAGGGGATACTGAATTTCAAAAGAAAATATAGAATTGTTTCGCGCAAAATCACTAAATTTATTAGTCGCTCATATGGATCAGAGAACCTGCAATTAGAAAAGATTACTACTGATTTCATTAGTGAAGTTAAACCAATAATCCAGAGTTATGGTGCCGAGCATGTATATAATGCAGATGGAAACGGTTTCAACTTGGAGATACATTTCATTATGTCTCTACTACTGATGGTACTAAAAGAACCTGGTAGCAAGTTTGGGCCCCAAGTAGAACAAACCCTATTTCGACCAGCAAAAGTTGTTATCCAAGCTTCATCTTCAGGTAAACTAACCACTACTACTACTTTCTTATCAAGCACTGGCCCAAAGAGTCTGATACTTTTAGAATCATGGACAGCTCACTGTCCTGAGTCTTTGAAGAAGCAGGTTCCATCCAACAAAAATGTTGAAGTACTGAAGTACAATACCAAAGAAAACAACAGGGATGATTCAACCACTCGACGTCTATGGATTTCGAATATGGAAGGGATTTATACGACGATTTTCTGACTTGGTTCTTATCTGAAATTGTGATGTTAATTTGCATTTGCAAAAGCTTTTTATGCTTTAAGGATTTTTTTGACTACTTTCATTACCATACCAACTCATAAATGTATAATTTAAATGCGCATTTCAACAAATTCTTTATTCATTATTATTAAAGCAAAGGATTTGATATCACCTGTAGTCCCGTGTTTAGATTTGTATGAATTATGAACACTAGAACATACTAACTGATGAAATTTTACTAGTAAATGATCGTCTTTCTTAATATAGGACGCATGTATGCAACAAATATATTTGCTTTTTTTAAGTAGCATAAGGAATGACGTAATGTACACATTTTAAACACTCTGTATAATTGCATATGCTTCATAATCAATAAAGAATGTTAATGATGAACAACTTGCGTTAATTTTCATTCCATATTACTATAACCAGCCTTAGCATAAGACGGTGGGGCTTAAATGCAACAACCTGTATATACCGCATTCACGTGTACTGAAAGACCTTTCGAGTAGGTACAACTTTCGCATTCAAACTTTTGTTCTATCTATCTTCGTTCAAGAATTAAATCAGAAAGACTGGAAATCTGCGAATTTTTGAAGGGGTGTTTCACCCTCTCAGAGTGAATTTCAGCACAAACAAATTTTGTTTATTTTCAAGTCTCAACATACTCTACTCACCTACCAAGTTTCATTAAAATCTGAAACCCGGGAACCTTTCCTTGTGAGTGAGGTTTCTTTATGGTACAATTTTTGTTACTGATTTAGCAAAAACTTTCACCGCGTTTAATAAACGTAAAATACACGTTCAATTCTGAACTACCAACATATGCGCAATAGGTTTTACATAATTTGTTTATATTTGTTTTCTTTCTCAGACGTCCTTATTTAATTCCCAGCATTACATAAACTTATATAAATAAAACTGCTGCTCCTACTATTACTTTATTTAGGGTACAGCATTTGTAGACAATAGAAATTAGAGGAAAGCATCACGATCATTAAGTTTATGAAAATCCGCTCGTTGTTTGGGCAAATATTTTCAGTTGTCTACGTACTTCATTTATTTCGTTCATTTAAGCTAATTATACTGCGTATTACCATTCCTGCCTAGACAACAAAATTTCATATACTATATATAAAGCACATCCGTAGTTATGTTGAAAAATCTTTCTTTTTTGCTTTTAATATTAAATCTTGTTTTACAACTCTTACACTTTTAAGCATAATGAAGCCATTTAACTTTAATTAAATGAAAGCAAGAGCTAAGAAAAACCGACTATATACTTAAGCATCTGAAACAGCAGACGCCATATCAAATATGTGAAAATGTTAACTAATTATTGTAATTAAATCTTTATTAAAGACACCGGCTACGAGGCGTTCCGTGAAATTTAAAAATTTATTACAAGCCTCGCGAATGAAGCAGGAAATACTGCTAATGAACAGGGAGCGTTTGGGTGTATGAAAATTGCTATGGCGCGCGTTAATGTAATTTTAACTTAACGTCTCGCTAAGCATGTATTTCCACGTCTATTCTATAATTTGTAACCACGGTACGCACAAAAAAGAGATTTTCAGATACAATTACAGCAATGTACAGAGCGTGAGTTAAGGGATATATTAGAGGTATGTTTTAACAGGGTTTAAATAAAATGAAGGCTGAAATGAAGCACAGCAATAATGTTATTAGTGATAATAGAACTAGGCGAAGTACAAATATTGCTTAACAGCGGAACAGATAAGTCCACAGGTTCTTCGTCTTTACAGAAATCTTTCATAAATTATACAAAAAGGAATTTAAGACAATCATTTTGATGTACTATTTTCTCCAATACTTTGCAAAAGATCATTAGAAAAAAAAATGGAACTTCTAAATGCCTGAATGTTATGCTATCAGCACAAATAATTGTTGCAATTTTCATAACTATTATAATGTGCATCCGTTCAACTGAGGTTCCCATATCGGCTCATATACAGTCTGTTTGATTTTAGCTGTCACAGCAGATATCTCGGCTATTGTAACAGATATAACAAAATGTTATAGAGAAAAAGTTGTTCTACATTTAATTTGCTATTATCCTTTATCGCTAAAAAAACAATTGAACGTCAAATACTCCACATCTATCAATTACATTTAAAATTTTAAATGGAACATATACAATTTTATGACATATTCTAAAACTGTAAAAAATTCTCTTTATAACTATATAACATATGCCATAGATATCTAGCCAATTAAAGATGTAAATCGATAATTAATTTACAACTGTGTGCTTACATAGATTTCATTCGACAAAGTAGGCGGTGAAACAAATGAAAACCATTTGTCAGCTTCCAGTTGAATAATTTTTAAAACTATTGTAATAACATAAGCTATTTAACATAAATACAACATTACAAAATGAACAAAGTAATAATAACTTAATAGGTAAATGCAAGTTTAAAATTTTAGTTCATTGATTTAGAATTTTTGTTCAAAGTGACGTCCGTTGTTTGCAATACATTAGTATTATTTGGCTACAGGCCCTACGAATACGATTTTTAAGCTCGTCTAGAGCCTGTGGACAAATAACATAAACTTGTTGTTTGAGAGCACCCCATACAAAAGAATCTAAAATAGAGAGATTTGACAATCTTGCCGGCCAGTTGATGGGGCCACCATTTCCTATCCATTTTGCTCCTAATTTGTCTGTTAAAATCATCATTCACATTTCGTGAATTGTGGGGACGTGCTCCATCCAGCTAGAACCACATATTGCGACGTATTTGTAGCGGTATATCATCCAGATAATTTTCGAACTCCGTCAGAAGAAAATTGGCATATCGTTCCGCATTAAGGGATCCTTGATAAAAATAAGGATTGACTAAAGTATCGCCTATCACACCAAGTCATACATTAATGGAAAATCTGTGTTGGAATCTACATTCCCGATATTGACGTGGATTCTCTCAGAAATGATCGTTTTTTCTATTAGAAATCCCACTGTTAAAATTAGATTCATCGCTCCAAAGAATTGCATTTAATAAATTCTGATTATTGTTAAGCCAATTACAAAATTTCGTTCTCCTGTTGAAACCACCAGCTCTTAAACCTTGTACTAATTTAATTTTATAGGAAGTCATTTTACATTTTTTTATGATAGAAAATATTTTATACTGACTTATTCCTAAATGAGCCACTACTTGACGTATTGAATTTCGTGGATGTGCTCTAAAACACGCCAATATTAAAACATCTTGATCATTTGCGATACGTCCATTTCCTCTCCTTCGTATCTGATCATTAAAGCAGCCATTTCTTCGCAAATTGCTTTCGAGCCTTGTAAAAGTACGAGGATATGGATGTCGCCTTTCTGGATACATAACTTGATACATTACACAAGCTTCTCTATTACTATCATTACATCATGTGCACTCTTAGCACATCCATTTTTTCATCATTAGAATAACAATTCTCACCCATTTTGTGTTATTTAAAATGAAAATTAACAATACGCAGGAATTTACTCAGTAGTTTGACACTACAGCTACAGCAATTGTTTTCACCGCCTGCCTTCTCAAAGCAATATATTCAATTCGCCTAAGCCTGCAATTGTTGCTTAATTATCGATTTAAATCGGTAATTAAACAGAGAACTATGGCATGTGTCACATCATGATAAAGAGAATTTCTTAGTTTTAAAATATACATATAATAAAATTGGGTACGTTCCATTTAAAATTTTGAATGTAGTTGCTACATCTATAGTATTTGATGCTCAATTGTTTTTTTAGCGATAAAGGACAATGGCAAATTAAATGTAGAACAACTTTTTCTCTATAACATTTTGTCATGTCTGTTACAGTAGGCGAGATATCTGCTGTGACAGCTAAAATCAAACAGACTGTATACTAACTTTGAAGCGAAAGGTAATATCACATTGCAAAGTGTACGTTAACAAGATCTAATTTCATATACGGTCTGACTGAAATTGACGTCAGCTTTGTAAACTATTGGACTTTGAATTAATAATTCCAAAATTCCATTAATCATTTTCTTAATTTAATTGTAGAGTACGATGCACTTGTACTTGTTGATGTAGTTTAATATCTCGTTCCTTTAGATCTGCGTAGAAACTTGAGAAATTATATCAATACCATCATACTCACGAAATGGTGAATATTGCAAAATGAACATCTATATATACCCTCTAGTAACGAAACTGCAACTAAAGCTAAAGGGATCGCGATGATAAAAATAAAACATATTGTTGGTATAATTAAATTAAATAAAACAAAAGTGTTGTCATGACGCATAAACTGAAAGAAAAATTCGAAATATCCAAGGAAGTGAGTTGCATGTTTAATCGTTCAATTCAATTTAATCGTGGAAATATTTAAAACAATCAAGAGGTACCTATTTAAACAGAATTTTAAATAATAGCAAATAGGTTATTGAGCTTGATAAGGTTCCCTTTCTTTAATTAGTTCTTTCTTAAACAATCTCCGCTGACCCCTGTTACCAAACGAAGATCTCACGAGTAACTTCGAAAATTTGTAGTCAATAAGACAAGTTTTATTAAAATGGAACCTTTTTCAATTTTGCGATCCTTTGTTTTTCACATTTGTAGAAAGACATTAAACAGCAAATTCCTAGATACCAATGGCGACTCTGAAAAAAAATCACTAAATATAGAAAACCGCAATATCATTGTTTTAAAAAAAATTATAGTGTACATAATTAAGAAATATTACCGAAATACACAACATCAATATACCAATCTGCAGTAGGCGAGCACCTAATGCAAGATAGAGGTCACACCATTAACTACAAAGACGTTAAAATTCTAACCATCATTACACAATCCCGTCTAAGATTGATACGAGGAATTATTGCAAATTATGAAAAATAAGCGTAACTTCAACCGGGAAGATCGGCACAATCTGGGCAACATTTGGCGAATAACATCAAGTGATAGTGGGTATAACCACAATACCGAAAGGAATGCAATTCAGCGAATATAACGCTTAAAAATTAGAAGCGTATAGAAAAAGTTAGACAAATAACAACGAGCAGAAGACAACAACATCCGTCTGTAGAAACCTTCTGAAGATGCACACAGCATGATCACTGAAACATCAAATGAAAACTTTCGATGTGACAAGACCTGAAAAACATATAGGAAAGACGGCCGAACGGTTCCCACCCAAACTTCTTTACAAATTGCTTGGTTTATGCTGCGCTAATCTGTATTGTAATCGTATTATTATAAAGGAAAACAATTCCTAATGACAACATGCTTCTTCTTTTGTTTTGTATTGTAAGAGGATCACAGTATGTAGCTTATGGTTGCAAAAGTAATCACTGACAGACTCTGCCAGCTGATGAAAGCATCATTTCTAGTAATCAACCTGTATACGAAAAAATAGTGAAAGATGATTTGGTGGTGTGGTAATTGCTGCTAAGTTCACCAAATTTGGAACTTGTAACGTTCGTATATTTTTATATTCTTTCTAATTTTTTCGATATTCACTTTCTCTTGCTACTCTATAGTTTTCGCATCCCTATTTGAGATGTTTCGGTTTAATGCCAAAATGTCAGGCGTTTCATTGAGACTCATACTCCGTTAGTTGGGAACCAGTGAGGTAAGATGGAAGGATACGTATTGTAATTTATAATACAAAGAATCGTTAAGACTGAACTAGTTTTTACCCAACGTAATGTAAAAAAAAAGTCGATTTAACTGTAATTCTAGTGATTATATATTGAAAAGAAAAAGAACAAATTATGACAAGAAAATTACATTAACAATAGTATGTAGAATTAACAGAAAAAAAAATATTAACTTACAGTATTTGCCACACTTCAATAAGTATTCAATTATTATACATTAATACTTTCCTATCTTACAAAATAATTATCATTTTTTTCCATAATTTACAAGACCGTAAATAAAAAACCTTTGAGCAGAACCCTCCGCTTCAATTTCCTGCTTCCTTGCCCTTAATTAAATGTGCTACTGAACTTTATACCGCCTTCCATAATTTAATGCTAAACGGGAAAATCAAATTACAGGTAATTGGTGATAATAAATACGATAAAATTAATGACATTCTGTATAATTTGTCATCTCTGTATTTTATTTGTAATAACTTTTAACGATATGATTTTAATAATGATGGTCAGTGATTAATTTTAATATCTCACTTTGCTGATTCGTCTTGGCGTAGCATGTTAATTAGTTCTCTTGTTGCGATCAGTTAAATAAAGTTGAAATGTGTGGTTTAGCAGCTGAACATCTAATCCTACTTATGTACATACATACAATCATTGCTTGTTCCACTAAAGTATTATTTAGGCTTTCATGTCCTTCTCGTCCCTGCGATCCAGTGATCTACATGATTGCCTATTTATGTATTGAATACTTTGCCCTTCTCTCAATCGGTTTCTGAACGCACATTAATGAACTGATAGGGCAATAAGCAGTAGATATTTTTCTTCTCTCAGTTTCTTCTGGCTTATAGTACAAAAATTCGCATAATCTGCTTTACAGGGGTTGGTCATCGTTGGTACTAAGATCTTTGCTTGCAACGGAACTGGAAAGATTTTCTCTTGACTAGTAGGTTTCTAAGCATTCAACGAGCTTATGATCTAATTAATTGTTTCAATATTTCTTCAATAACTTTACAAAAACCGTTCCACCTTTCACGAAAATGATAGTTGGTAACAAAGGATTGACAACAGTCAACAAAAATGCCTTTCTCAATTTTTTGTTGCCAACTGCCATCTCCATGAAAGGTAAGAAACTTTGTTCGAGTTTACATCTAAAATACTTGGGTGGGCCATTACGGACAAGACTACAGATTTTTATATGCAAAGACTGCTTTGTTTTAGCTTCTATGCCGAGAAAGCTCTACAAGTTTATATTTAGGATTTTTCTATGTTACCTTTCTCAGACCAGTATATTAACCTTTGGCTTATCAAAATGGTTTAGGTCCTTTAAATCACAGGTTCAAAAACTGAATATGTCCTAAAACTGCCTTTTGCACTTTATTGTAGTCCCTTAGTTTGTAAATATCCAGAGACTTCGACATTTCAACTATGAGAGAGTATAAAAGAATGCTGACCAGTAACGCCCTACAGCGCATATTCGGAAAATCTCCTTATCCAGCATATCAGATAGCGAATTCCTGACAGATCTTCACCGCTGGTGAGTATGTGGTGCATGCTAGATTAAGGTTGTCGGAACGAAACCTCGCTTAAATCTTTGCATGTGGAGAGTTACCACTGTATCAATGAACTTCCGATAAGGTCAAATCGGTCTTTTGGAGTTTGGAGATCTGAATGCTTATCACAGCACATTACTAGATCTGTACATCATATCGACAAATTAGTATCAAATAAGCTAAACACGAACATGAGTTTAAATACTATTGGACTGAAATCAAAAGAATAAACTTTTAATGATTAATAAACTTTAAAATATTGTACATAAGTATATCATGTGGACCCTCTACTCGGACGTGACGCCAACTAGCATCATAACGTGTAGAGCAGCACGTGCATCAAAAAACTACGTAAGCTGTTACAACAGTTTAGTTAGTCTAAACTGCGGAAAGAAGCCAATTTTTGGTACGTAAGAGTCGATATTGAAGTACCATAGGTAATTAAAATACCATATTAAATCCCTAGGAATTGTAACTGGGATGCTTATAAAAATCTACTGGTTCAAGAACTAAAACTCTTAAAACCGTCGTTGACATCGAGCTTCTAGCTGAAAGCCTGCGAAAATGAAGCAACCAACAGGGACACACCATGGTTTCCCAGGGTGTGTTCCTGTTGGTTGTTGGTTGTTCCTGAGAGTCACCACTAAATAACTCTACAATCGAGCCGAAAAGTTGGCTCATGGACGAAATACAGAGCGTCGTTAACCAGATACAACTACGCTTTGAGGAAAACAAAATGTGAGTAATGGAAAAAAATCTGCGAAGACCTACATGGACCTCCTGGATGTTTCAGAATTCGAAAAGTCTTAGCAAAGGAAGGACCCTACAAAATAAGGCACCTTCTGGAACCACCACTTTTCGGGCTCCAAGATCACCCAGACTCAGACAGGGAAGGAATGTAACAGACTGAGCCTAGCTCAAATACCCAATCTGATAGTGGGAGCAATGAAAGACGATTGGAACCTGGCACGGGTCCTAGTTTCAAAAATTCGATGGGACATTGAATCGTTCAAAACATGCAAATTGGCTGTTATAGACGGCATATTTCCGACACTCCTACAACAGGGCCTGGAATTGTGGCCCATAATTTTATGTACTCTGCTAAGGGCAACCCTAGCAACGAGGTACATATGTATATACCTACTAGCTGAAGAGGGTCCAGGGTGGTCATACAGACCCACCAGCCTCACGTTATTTCTTCTCAACATTTTAGAGAATCTAATTGATAAATACTTAAGGACCTTCGTACTGGGAAGACTGCCTCTACACGAGAATCAATTTTCTTATCAAACCGGAAAATCTTCCTAGCAGGCAATCCACAGTTTAGTCGGCGAGTGGAAATTGCCTTCGGTACAAAGAAACTTCGCTAGAGAAATATGTCAAAATTACATAACACGCACCAGCCATAACATAAGATTTATTAAATATGTATATCAAAATTATAAATGCATCTTGAAAATTTCATCATCAACTTGTAACATGATTATTGCCTATCGTTATGTCCACTACATAAAATGAAATACTAGTACCAAAATTCTACATCTATTGAAGCTCACAGCAAGTTTCTAATAAATAAATTCGGAAATTATATTTTCATTATTCATTTATCCCCCCAAATTAGTACGTTCATAAAAAAGAAAAATTGTAATAATATTTTCCAATTAAGTCGAACATATTGAACAGTAATGTATCAAAAAAGCAATAAAAGCAAAGTCCCCTTTTATGAAGCTGTTTTAAACAGAAACCCTAATTATTCTGTTATACTTGAAATTCAACAATACAAGAGACATTATATTGAGTGATAAATTCACGAAACTGAAAAGAACCAACATTTCTAATTTACTTTTTCGGGGAAAGTTATTATGAAACACTTATTACATTTTTTTACACAACATGATGCTACAATTCAAATATGACATCCTTAGATTTTCAGCTCTTGATAAAACTTCATTGTTGATCCAGCAATTCATTAATCTTACTAAAGAATTCCCGTTTACGTTAGCGTACTATAGAAAATTTCTTGGAAAAAAAATATAAATTGTAACTCCACGCGAACAGGGACTTCAACAATGTCTATTACATCGCTTACAAAGATTAATTGTGCCCTGGTGGGTTCAAATCCTTTCGGAGACCCGATTGCTCTGTTCATATCGGTGACAGTTATCTCCATTTATACATTTGGAGGTATCGAATAAGTTTCTTTCAAGTTAGAAATTAAGAGTTGGTCGTTCTTTTCCACAATGTTACTACGTTTGACGCGCCCTTACGCAGCCATAATAAGAAAAAGCATCTGGAGAAAGCATACAATAGGACTTTTATTTAAAATTCTGGCGACAGCCTTAACTGCGTGGAAAGGGAAAGACATTAAAAATATTAAATGTAATCTTGTTTGAATATTCTCACAGAAAGTTAAAAGAGCACAGCGATAGCTGAATGAAACCCTTTCATCTCTTGCACTGTTTCCTAAAAATTATTAATAAAACAATTTACATAACTTTTTAGAAACCAGTGTGTAACCGGGAAAAACAAGAATTTATTA
>SMLS01074420.1:0-13263 GCA_004785975.1 Popillia japonica
GGTGGAGCCTTAGCTAGATATGATGCCAACAGCTCCAAATATTATCGATATCTCAGTTGAAGCTAAATCACAAAGTGTTCTTCTAATCTGCTTTCCTTCTTTCTGTGAAGCTAACTTTGAGGCAACTGGTATGAAATGATTTAGTAATCGACACAGCAGTGATTGAGAGGAGGAAGAACTAATGAGGACTCCACTTGAAAATATGTAACCCAAACATCAGTGCTGACAATGTCACATGTTGTCAAACAATTTTCTCCAAAAATTTAAAAGTCAAAAAGAACAAGTGGCATTCTTCAATGAGAAGCCCATTATTGAATTAAATTAAATAGATAAATAAACTATTCCAGAAGTCCCAGACCTTACAGTCTTCAGTATGACTCCATAGTTTGTCGGAAAAACTGAAGATGACGACTGCAAATACTATAGCAA
Organism: Popillia japonica; assembly: GCA_004785975.1. Classification (NCBI taxonomy): domain Eukaryota; kingdom Metazoa; phylum Arthropoda; class Insecta; order Coleoptera; family Scarabaeidae; genus Popillia; species Popillia japonica. The sequence continues at coordinate 430 of SMLS01074420.1, forward strand.
TCTGGATAATTTATTTCAACCACGCATTGTTTCAGCATGTTAAGTGAGGTTAAAAACAAAACAAAACATTTGAAACTAAACGTTATAACATCAATGATGCCATTACTGACCATGCAACTCTTCGGAGGATGGGTTAGTAAATCAGTGCAAGAGTTCAATGTGAAAAACTAAAGGCTTAGGCAAAAAAAGAAGTCGATTTCCTCTTCGTCGTGTTCCATGTGCTCGAACAATATTAAGGGTTTTGCTGAGAGCCTCTTGCAAACTGGGTCCACTACTGATGACGCAAGAAGTGGCCGGCCTGGTAGTGCTAGTTCAAACAAAGACATCGCTCCTGATTCTGGCGACTTTAGACAGACCAAACCTCAACGAGACGATGATGCACTCAATTAGGTATCAGCAGACGTTCGTTGCAAGAAATTTTGGTGCAAGATTTCAAAATGTTCATGAATTGCTGCTTACTGACCGTCAGGCAAACTTACTGCCATACCTACACTGTTCAACTTGGTGCACAAAGAGGACGATTTCGTACCAAAAATCGTAATGAGTAAGGAAGCCCGCTTAAGTGATTATGTAGAAAAACAAAATTTCTGGAGTAGAGAGAATCCATATAAAACGGCAGAAGAGCCATTGCATTCTCCTCAAAACGCCTGTTTTGTGTGGCCTTTGCAGTAAAAAAGTGATTGGCCTTTATTTTTTTGAAGACGCAAATGACGCCACCGTAACCCTAAATGGTGGTTACAGGAAGATGCTAAACGAGGCCTTGTTGCTACAAGTTTCTGCATTGGGTCGCGGGAATTGCTGTTTTCCACAGAAGGGAGCAACCGCTCACACATATCGCGCAATTATGAAGATTTTGAGAAACCAATTGCCAAGATCCTATTTTGGAGATTTGAACTGCTTCTCCAGATCGCCAGATTTAACAGGACCAGGCTTCTTCTTTTGGGGCTTTCTAAAATCTCATCAAACCAGGAAATGTTGCTGGTCTTGAAAGCTGACGTTGAAGAAGAAATCGCCAAGTTGGAGCCAGGAGAGCACCAATGCAAAATGAATTGTTCGTCAACTGGGGAGGTAGCCATAGGAGGAGCTATATAATTTTTTCCAACTAATGTCATTAATTTTACCCTTTCAAATAATTTTTAATGAAAACATAGCCCCTCTTCGAAGGTTCTCAAGCTTCGACGGGGCAAGATACTGGGCTTCATAGAAGAAAGTAGGATGCTCGAGGGGAAGTGAGAGATCCGATAGTGTTGGTACAATGAGCATCTAGCTCGAGTGGCTGGTCAGCAAGGTCTCCACCCGGAGTTGTGAATGAATGAATGAATAGCTCATTTTTTATTTATAATAAAATGGCAGTCAATTCAAATTTTGACATTACTTTTGCACCACTTTGTAGCTGATAAAGTTTCGACCACTAATACTGCAACACCAAGAAAAAGAGGAGGCGTAATGGAGTGATGAAGAAACGTTTATTGCCCAAACCGATTCTTCCAAAACTGGGGCTACATAGGATGGTGCAACTAAACCACAATTTCCTACATTAAAAGCGCTAAATAATACTGAATAAAATCAAGTCGTATGAGAACACCTCAGGACTGCCAAGTGATTGTATTTGAGAAATGCCCAAGTTTATGGATTGGATTTATCATTAAAAAAAATATTGGGCTTACTGTTGAAGGATCCCAGAGAAAAGAGGCCCTACTTACTCTTCAGAAACTGGCGCCTGAAGAAGTACTCTTACAACTTTATTATTATAATTTAGAACTAGAGAATCACATCCAAGAACATAACTCGAAACATACATACGTACAAGTATCCAAGGTATTAGCAGGTAGCAAGTAATAGATTTTTTTGTAATTAACCATTCCCACATAACCCCTAAGATAATACCACGGTCGATTTCAACCCTTCCCCACACCATATAACCTCCGTGATGGGAATCTCTGCAGTCCTAGCCAATTTACGCGTCAGTTTACATAACCTTAACATCTTAACATCACCGTACAGCTTGACCTACTTAATAGAATCTTGGTATCTCGTAGTACAAAGGGAGATCTTAAATTTAATTGGATTAGATAGTCATACAAGTTTGCTTACTAACTCGAGGATAGAATGTTGGTGTACAGTAGCTCCGCCAAAGATAAATGTGTCATTATCTACTTACTTAGCTAGAAGGTAGATACGGTTGTAATATTTAGATTTAGATCAAAGGGGAAATGTTTATATACGAAAATTACAAGCTTGCTCCTTATTTAACTGGAGGAACAAAACAATAATATCTAGTAAGCATTCAAGTGTTTAATTATTCGGTTACCTCCTACTAAGCGAGCAATTTTCCACGTAAAATATTTAAAATCCAGACTGTGGAGATATCGTAAAAATCACAGCCATCCGTCGAGTATATCCAAGCAAAATACTGGCGAGATTTACCTCCATAACAGGAATTTCGTCGTTTACGACCGAATATTTACGTGAACGACGATTTATACGACCAGATATCGGATCGATATCTGTGACAAATTTCGAAATTTAAGTCCGTATAAATAGCGCCGTATTTTTACAAGTGTACACACTCCGGCCGTTAACAAAAGATTTATTAAACTTTATGGTTAATAAATTCTCCGTTGCATAGTAAAATATTCCGACGGAATGGCGTACAAAACGTAACCGTACCGGCTGCTCATATTTTCCGGAATTCGACCGACAGAGGGATCATTTATATTTATGAACGACTGGCTCGTATATGTGTATTGTGCATGTAACTAACTGCGTTACCTGAGAGAGTGCCTGCCTAGCTGCCAGGGACGACACTGTCTGGTAGATATTCTACTTCAATCACTGTCGTGGTATTTCGTATTGATTAATTATGATGACCGTCATATGATCGCGGAAAATGCTTGAGATTGAAGAGGAAATAGTTTGAATTATTGGGCGCAATGGTGAAGCCTTAATGATTATACCGGGTTCTTTTTTTATTGTTACACATACCCACTATAGGTAACATTAAAAAAATAATTGTCAATGCATTGGCAGAATAGAAGGCAACCAGTCATACACTCATGTGTTGACGTATGAGACCCACGCGTGTCTTAGTTTAACGGATTTACCAACTATACTTTTTTTGACATACATGCAATTCGTGTATTAGAAAACTATTTAAGCGCTAAAGGATATTACAATCTGATTTTAATGTTATGGTTATTTATTGTGCACTGATAACCGCTTCTTTTTCGCGCGCTACTAAACGGCCACTACTAGACATGAGGTGGGGGTAACTGCTCAGCTGTCACGTTCATTTTACAACCGTAACATACGGCTACTTTCGAAAATTCGCCGCGAAAAACTAGGTTGTTGTTTTTAATAAAGAAAGTGCAAAATGTTAACAATAAACTAAAACAAAATAACAATGAACAAGATGGAATTTAAGTTCATAATAAATTTTCGAAGTGTCCTCCTTGTCTTTCAAGGCAATAACCAAGGCGATCTTAAAAGCAACGCAGGATGTTATGAATAAATTCTGGGTTTATCCCGTTACATGCAGTACGTATACGGTCTTTCAATTCGCCCAAGTTACGTATTTGAACATTGTTGTAAATTTTACTTTTCGGGTAACCCCAAAGAAAGTAATCACTAGGAGACAAATTTGCTGATCTTGGAGGCCATGGTACAATTCTGGCAATCCAGCGTCTTGGGAACGTATTATTTAAAAACATTCTGATGGCGTTAGTAGAATGTGCCGGCGCCCCATCCATTTGGAACCAGGGTTCATCCATATTCAGCATCTCAATTGATGGAATGATATGGTCTCGTAATAGATTGAGAAATTTTACAGCAGTGAGGTTACCGTCAATAAAAAATTGGCCAACAAGTCTATCTCTTATTATTCCAACACGCCAGAAATTGGTTGAAGAACTAAAAGCAGGAGAGATAACATGTCTACCTACAGACATTATGACTCCAAAATACAACTTCCATAAAAAAATACTAAACGGTAATACCAGGTCGAGAACGGTGGAAAGACGTTGCTGTCGTCATTAATATGCAGACGCCTCAAAGACAAAAGGGGCACAGACGCCCCAATTCTCGGATTTTGACAGAAGTGAAACCAGTCTAAGCCTATCGAAGGAAACTAAAGCCTTTCAGGCGAAAATAGTTGCTATACAACACTGCGTCAGGGAAACATTAAGGCTAAAGGACATAAACCTGTTACCATTTTCATTGACTACCAAGCTGCAACAAAGGGTAAAGGAGCTAGTTTGGGTACCAGGAAACAAGGGTATTAAAGGTGATGAAAAGACGGATGCGTTGATGGGGCAAGGAACACAGCACACTGTAGGCTTAAGAAATACAGACCTGGCTGCACATTCTACGTGAATGTGAGGATCTAGCCAAACTGAGGCTAGGATGTATCGAGGAACCGTGCCCAGACACGGCTAACAATATGAAGATAACCCCACCAAAGCTAGAAAGGCTCATTAAAAAGGCAGAGCTAGAACTCCGAGAATTCGTTTGGGGAGTTTGTATTTCTAGGTGTGCTAGTAAGGCATCTTCTCTTTGATCATAGTAACTCCCAGGGGTAGGGGTATATGCGCCTGGACCTGTTTTCCATCATATTGTTTATCATCGAGTTGTCATTGACTCTCGTTTTGCCGAAGCACTTGAGGGCTCTATTATCTATGTATTCTTTAATGGTGTTAATTTTTGCTTATTGGTGTAAGTCAGCTATATGTGTGTACCTGTTGGCTTCCAGGATTATCCTTAGGCACTTGTTCTGTGTTACTTGTAGCGTTTTCAGTTGGGCTGCCGACGCCGCTGCCCAACAGGGGGCCGATTGTGTTAGGATGGCCCTTATGATCATTTTATAGATAGTCACTCTCAGATTAACGTCAGCGTTGCCATTTGCCAAGATGGGGTACAGTCAGCCTACTACCGTTATAGCCTTCGTGACGTTTCCCTTGATGGTTAGCGCGTGTGTCATTCGGCGATCCAAGGTGAGCCCCAAATACTTCAAGCTTTTTTGACAGCGTCAGGATCGTCCTCGGAGTTGCTGTCTTCGAACTTTTGGTGGTGATTGTCATCTCGGACTTGGTTGGATTGAGGGTAAGTCTTGAGGAGATAGGTTTCTATTTGGGGGACGTGCATCTTCAGTTTTTGGAGGTTTCGGGGTGGAAGGAGCTGGCGTAGATTAGGACATCGTCGGCATAAATGGAAGTTGTGGCGCCAGGATGGGTGGGGAAGTCCGAGAGATAGATGTTATATAAAACGGCTCCCAAGCAGGAACCTTGCGGAACTCCTGCGCTCGCCCTTCTCTCCCTGTAGATGGTGCTCCCAATCTTCACCTTAAAGGTTCTTTTGGTCAGGTATTCTCTTATCAGGCCCGTAAGGCTGCCTGGAAACTTCATTTTAACCATTTTTGCTGTCAGACTTTGGTGCCAGACCCGGTCAAAGGCCTTTTCGGTGTCAAAGGCCAGTAGCGCAGTGTACTGTTTGTTGTTATTAGCTTCGGTGATATCAGCGACCAGTCTGGATGTGGCATGCTCACTTCCCAGCGATTTCCGGAAGCCGAATTGCTGGTTCATGAGTTGCCTGGAGTTCTGCAGGTGTTCATTCAGCCTCTGTAGTATGACTTTTTCTGCTACCTTTGACAGCATCGACAGCAGCGAAAAGGGCCTGTAGGAGTTAGCAGCATTTCTAGGTTTACCGGGTTTGTGGACCGGCACGACTGGGGCTGCCTTCCATTGGCTTGGGTAGCATCTTAGGATTAGGCTCGCGTTGATAATCATCAGGCAGTGTTCCAGACTGAGAATAATTGCTATTTTTTAATCAAGCTTCCCTAACGTTCAGCTTTGACGTTCTACCAACGCTCGAAACATTTACACAACTACTATTACTATTTTTTTTTCTTAAGATGAAAAGTTTATGCAAAATGCATTATTATCAACAGTAAAAGAAATTGCGACACAAAACGTAACTTATAAACGGTAAAGCTCTTAAAGTCTTAACAGACAGCGATCGATATTCTATAAATACATACCCGCGAAAATTGTATTTCAGGCTGTCCTTTGAATATTTAATACTTAAATATCAAGTTCGTTCATAAAACCCCTTCTATTTTACTCCAGTTTCCTCTAGAGTTCTCTTAGTTGAACAAGCTTGCATCCGTTTAAACATCGCCCTGAATCGTAAGTATCTCAACTTGAAAACAGATCCTAAGGCTATTTCTTTGAATTCGTGGGAGTTTACTTCCTGAATACAACCCCGAAGAGTTAAGCTGCGTTAATTAGGGCAAGATTGTGTTAGCCTATTTAAGGAGACGTGTAGGTGTTTTATACGAAGATTTCAAATATATTATATAAATTCTAGTAATAAGTCAAATATCCTTAGGTAGGTTTAAACAAGAAAAGTAACTAAAAACGTTTACGCAATTCAGTCGGGGTTGCTAGCTGGTATTCTCTCTTTTTTTTTTGTACGTCTGTATAATCCTTAGTTAAGATATTTCAGAAATAGGGTTTATCCCCGAAATCCACGGTCTGTAAAACTTTCAGTAATCTAGATTAGGATGGGAATCCGTCGGCCAACTAGGATCCCTTCCATTATGTATACCCTATATAAATGGAGGTCGTTTTCTGCAACCATCTCCTGATGCCGCATTTTAAAATGCGATATATTTTATGAGATTACTTTCTTCCATTGGTTTGATTATGGATGATGACAGTTATTTTTCTTTTTTCCTCTCTCCCACCATCTCTCTCCCTCTTTATATCACCCTCACTTTACCTACTATATCTCGTATTCTCCGCCAGATGGGAGTAAAGCACTTTCGTACAGGAATATAGGTTCACCTCATCATCAGGCTGAAACCTTTTCCCCTTACACTGTTCGGAAAAATAGCATAATCCGCATTAATTCTCGCCCATTCTGAGAGTTCATCCTCCCAGACTCCAGCCGAGTTGAGAGAGGAGCGTTTGCAGTAATTTCGAGATTAAGTTTCAATTAAAAATGTAATTTTCTTGTATGCGTTTATGTTCATTTCGAAAGGTAATTCCTTTCCTTTTCAGGTTCGCAATGGGGTAGCTCTTCCCTTTTCTTTTCTTTCCCATCGTCGTCCTCTTAATGCTCTTACATCCTCAATTAAAATAAACGAGACGGTTTTTCATCTGTTGTAAGGTATTGAGTTTCAGTGGAGCGTGAAATCCTCCACCCGTGGGAAGGAGAGCAGAAAGAACGAAAAAGGAAAAACGGGTGACGCGCCAGGAGGAAGAGGAACGTTTGTATTGGTTTTGGTAGATCTGGGTAGGTAATGTGCCTCCTCCTATACGGAGTTCGTATTCAGGGTGGAGAACTTACAGGCCGCAGCAAGAACCGGCTTGAATGAAATTCAGTTTCAGGATACGCTGAATGCTACGAAACGTTAGTTCCTTTATAAAGGGGTAATCCGTATTGAAGGAAAGCTACCCTTTAAATTATAATGGTAGCTGGAATAATGCTCGTAGCGATAGATAACTAGATTAAAAATTTCTACTATTTTGGATTTTTTGTAAAGTTAGAACACGGCTTTGACATCTCTGACCACCTTAATAAAGGATTGAAGCAATATTACAAAATAGAAATTGTGAAACAATTTTAATTTAATAATTTCGTCATTAGAAAGAGGACCAACGCCATCTGCACTTTACAAGATATACTATACGCGAAGTTGTAATAAACCACCGGTAGATGGCGCTCTGATTGAGGAAGATAATACTTGTAAGGTAAGCTTGATTCTGGATAAAAAGGACGTTGCAATAAGCGGCAAGAAATCTAATTGTCCTGGTTACTAATGGATGATTTCAACTTGCATCCAAAGGAACTAAACTAATATCTCAGATGTGTCAATAAATTTTTAAAACTAAAAACATTTGCTTTGATACGGTCTGGTTCCTAGCTGTTTCTAAAAAAAAAATGTTTTCTATGAGATTTTGGTACAAGATTATGTTAAGACCATGTTAATTGCTTGATGACATAAGCTCCAAGGAGACGTTATTGCTAGACTATTGGAGGAAATTAACTTGTACTTAACTTTACTGCCTATTACTTGGATAGGACTACAAGCATTTATGTGCTGCGGAGTTCCAACTTGTGTAATAGAATGCTGTGATCAACAAGAATAAATGTTTTAGATGATTCTATTGAAAGTGCCACACAAAGGTGCTTTCATGTTACCTTCTTGGACGTTTTCGCTGATTCTGGGAACACCAGGGTGAAGGAACTTGTCGCCACAACTAAGGAATATAAACCGAAGGAATTTGGAAAAAAATCATTGTAATGGAAATCAAAAATTGACCGAACATCCTCGACTTCACGTTCAGTAGAGGAACTTTCTACTACTCTCCTCTATTACTTTCTTCTGACCATAATCCTATCTTTGTGGTTTTGGGGGGTGAATTGTGCGTGCAGCCGTTCTCGGCTCATGGTACCGTTGATTGGGATCAGTTGAAAACGTCCGCTGTTTTGCCGAAAAGCTTCCGTCGGACACCACTGGGATTGAATCATTGGAGAGTGTCATCACTTGGCTTACCACCAGCATCTTTAATTCCTCCAATATAAGAGGGCGTTGGCTCGCGAATGCAAGGCCAGAAAAAGAGCTCAACGTACTACGAATACAACAGATATATCTGCTGCTAACCATCTCGTGGCTAGGCTAAGGGAGGCCCTCCCAGCCTTCAAAGAGAAGAAGTTCGGAAGATATGTTCTTTTGGAGACTGCCAAGGCCTCTCAAGCGCAAGAGCACATGTCCGCTGCAAGGTTCCTCTGGTTATGCATATTTTACTGGCGAGAAGGCCCTGGCCTTTACTGATCATATGGTGATAATCTTTGGGGGTGTCGAAACTCAACCACAAGATGAACCTTTAGAGCTGACGGACGAAGCAGAAGTGAATGAATAAATAAAGGAAGCATCTCGGGGACATGTACTCTGATAATTTAGACGACAAAAAAGAAGCTGATAATGGAAATAGACATAGAAAAGGCAAATAGGTAAAAGATAAAGAATAGAGTGAATTAATTGATGTAGTCAAAAGCCTAAACAACGAAAAAACACCAGGTACGGAATCTGTTATAATTGTTCAGTCTTCCAGTTAAATTATTTCTTTTAACAAATTTTAGAATTTATCACATGACATGTATGGTCTGATATAGATGCTGAAACTATTATATGCTAAATTATTGGCTTGCTATCAGGTTGGGGTTCAAGAAGCTTTCAAAAGAATTACTGTTGTTTGTCCAGTAGTTAATACAAACTATCCCACACTACTATATTATGTCGCAAGTTTACTACTACCTCCAGCTTTGACTGTGGCTGGAAAGGAAATAAGGAATACCGAATTTTCCCTAAACCCAAGGACACAGGAGCGCTTTGTTTGGGAAAAATTAAGGTAGTTGGTTAGATATAATACATCATTTTTGGGAAGTCCTACAATGACTTAACCTAAAGGAAAGGAAATAGTAGCCATGTTGGTTATCTATAACTACGTGGTAGAAAATTCCTTAAAGTAGTTCCATCATTAGTTTTCACAACATTGCTTCTCTTTTTGTATCATAATATAGATGACAGACTGGTAGACTATAATCACAAATTACTTTCCTTTAAAGGTTCATGTAATGCGACCACTGAATAATCTTTGAAAATGGATTACCAAAATGCACACATATACTTTTGCTCATATAGTCAAGCTCTCAATGTTGAAGGTCAACTGAGCAACTCGTTTCAGATTAGCAAAGAACAAATGATTACATAGCGCGAATTCATTGAGGATGCGAATGTAATGAAAACTGTTTCATTGGACCAGACCCATTCTGAGAGAGACTGACAAAAAACATTTTACAAAGCCAATCAAAATCTTAACTATATTTTCACCTACCAAGATTCTCTGAAGACCATGGTCGAATGTTCCCAAAAACATTAGCAAGGCAACGATCAGTGTTGATTCTGTTTGAACATCATATGCATGGTAGTACCACTTCGACCAGGTGCATTTATAACTTACAAGGGCAACACCAGGGTTGACCGACACCGGTTTTAATGAATCTTAACTATGTTATAGAGGAAACTTCCCTCAATGCCCAGGTACGAGCTTTTATCCTAATTTCTGAGAATATCAACGTTGTATAGCGCCTTGAATCAATCCCCTAAGTTAATTCCTTTATATCGATAAAGCTAGTGTCTCAACAAGCAAGCCTTCGTAGCCTAGTCGATAACAACTACGCCTGCCACGCTGGTGGCTCGTGTTCGATTCCTGCTAGTGCATTTTTTTTCAATCTGATTGTGCACGATATTAACTTCATCATCACAATCATAACTTATGACGGCAAGGTTACTTGTCCGATCTTCTTGGAGTTCCCTCGGAAGCTGTTTGTAGAGGTCAGCAAACTATTGCCAACAGCAAAGAATCGGTAGAACTACCACTGGCAAGTGGTATGCTCCAAGAGGCCCTACTAGAATCAAATTCTTTTGTGTAGTTAATACAAATTCCTTAAAAAGAGCCAGTACATCAGAGAAAAAAATTATCAATTATTATTATCATATGTATATCAAATCAAAGCTATTAAACATTTCAGAATAAAAATGTCAACACTTGAAAATTTAAATCGCCTTAAAGATTTATTACGCCTAGTTCGCGTTACCAACCGCCAGTTTTACTTCAACAGTAATGGTGGCGGCGCCGGTATCGGTAAACGAGATCTATAAATAAATCGCCATATTGTTGTATGAAACTCAACGCTACAAAGCGCCAGATATTACCGCAATAAATATAGCCGGCCCACCAAGCGATGGAATGTTAAAACGTTCTTAACGAAAAAATATCGACGTTGGAAAGCATTTAGCAAGTTAAACGCTAATTTATTCGCGACAGGTGAACTATAAAATATTTCGTTACAACCGGCAGGCATCCTTCCATATTATTCTCCGGTTTAAATATACGCTACGTACATCGTTGTTTACGTATTATTTAAAATTTATCGTTTAATAAAATCTAGGACGAAGTACGGGTTATATTATTCATGTTGTATGAAGATTACCAGAGTTAAGTTTTACTAGTGGATAGTTGGGGATGTGTGGTGGTAGAAAATGAGTATAAAATCTTCATTTCGTTGTACATCGTTGCAACAGCGCTTTGTCTCATACTTAACCCTCAAGTACTGTCGTGTTTTCAGGTAACATACTTGCTACCGGTCACTGTATCTGAAATTGCTCGTGCAGTTTGTATTGAAAATTTCATGAATTTTCGAAATTGCACCAAGCTTATCACCATTGTTAATCCTTTTTTAGTTGTTTGATCCTCAAATCTTAGTGTTGCCAAAAGAAACTAAAGCCGTTGTTCGCTCTAACACCTCAAAAATATCTACACCTGTACCATTTGTTGCAAAAAGATTTCTAGTAATTTCGTGATCTGATTTGAACCCTCCGCTCCTCCCAATATTAGAAGTCCCAAAAATGTTTTTCTTTCAATAATTTCTACACGTCCTACATAAGCAGACGTTGATCCTCTACTCCTGGTATATTAGAGGATCTTCTAAGCAAAACAGCAGCAGAAGCTGTCGATATTTGGACTACTCATACCGATTTCGTCCATTTCGTCACATTTCACAACATTATCACATATTCCACAGCATTGCGACACACTCCACCACATTTCACAAAAATTAGACACATTCCACCATGTTCCATCATTACCCGTCACATTTCAAAACATTCCGACATTCCATCACTTTCCAACACAATAAACCATAATCCGACATTCCACAACATACCATCATATTCCGACATTCTCGCACATTCCACAACATTCCTCCACTTTCCGCCACGTTCCGCCACTATCTACCACATTCTACAAAATCCGGCTACCATTCTATTCACCACGTTCCATCATTATCCGTTACACTCTACTACATTCCGACGTTCTAACACATTTAACCACTTTCCATCACTTTCCAGCATTATCCACCATATTCGGACATTCTCACAGATTCCACCACTTTCCGACACATTCCGGCACTATCCACCGCATTCTCCAAAATTCGACATATTCCATAACGTTCCATCATTATCCGTCACATTTCACAACATTATCACATATTCCACAGCATTGCGACAGATTTCACCACATTTCACAAAAATTCTTTCTACCACGTTCCATCATTACCCGTCAGATTTCAAAACATTCCGACATTCTATCACTTTCCAACACAATAGACCATAATGCGACATTCCTCAACATACCACTAGATTTCGACATTCTCGTACATTGCACAACATTACTCCACTTTCTGCCACGTTCCGCCACTATCCACCACATTCTACAAAATCCGGCCACCATTCTATTCACCACGTTCCGTCGTTAACCGTTACATTCTAAAACATTCCGACGTTCCAACACATTTAAGCACTTCCAGCACTATCAGCCATGTTCTGATATTCTCACATATTCCTCCACTTTCCGACACGTTCCCGCACTATCCAGCGCATTCCCCAAAATTCGACATACTCCATAACGTTCCATCATTATCCGTCATATACAACAACATCCCGACATTACAACACATTCAATCACTTTCCAGCACTATCCACCATATTCGACATTCCCACACATTGCACAACATTCCAGCACTTTTCGCCACGTTCCCGCACTATCCGCCGCATTCCACAAAATCCGTCACACTTAACCAGCTTCCTTCAATTTCCACACTATCCGCTACGTTCCAAAATATTCCGACAAAGCAAGATTTGCAAATCCTTCCACTCCATTCCCAAACATTCCACCACCATCAACCACATTTCAAAACATTCTAACGCATTCC
>SMLS01074421.1:0-11313 GCA_004785975.1 Popillia japonica
TTTTTTTCATGTTGATTAATTTATTTCAAAATACTCAGTGCTTAAAACTCGTAAACACCCCTGAGAGAAAGAGAGCTCGCCGGGCCAAATTTAACCCTGAGAACTATTTTGTTTCATTCATTGTTTTTCAAAAATAATTAGAACTCACCAACGTGGTGCATCAAAATATTAGTGACGCCCACAACGTGTGGAGTATCTAGTTATATACTTCAAATTATAAAAAATAATATCTTGTTTACAGCTGCAAATATCTAACAAATCAGTTATAAGAAAATTAAATGAGCTAATGATATAATATGCATTACTTCTACAAGGAGTTGTGCCTTTTCTTTCGGAAATCTCTGGATCCTGTGTGCGAGGTGGATCAGTCCCCATTTATAATTTTAGAGCATCAGCCTTATTGTCCTCCATAATCTTCTGTCCATCGCTTTTGTCTGCCAATTGCTAACGCCTTTTTCTTCTAGGTCCGGGACTACCTCTTCCACCCACTTTGATCTGAGTCGCCCCCTTATTCTTAAACCATTTCATTAGTGTTTTTATATGTGCTTCTTTTCTTGCTCTCCATACATGACCAACCATTTTATTCTGTGTTTTTTAATTCTTTGCACAATGTCTTCTCCTATTTCCTGTTTTAGTTCGTGATTCATTCTTATGCTATATTCTAGTTCTTAGTATTCTTCTTTCTAGTATTCTTAAGTATTCTTCATCCCGTTGTGTCATCGTCATCGTTTTCGCAACATACATCATTACTGGTCTTATCAATGTTTCGTACATTCTTTTCTTGGTCTTCTTACTAAGGTGTTTGCTGCTGAGTATTTTCTTGTTTGCGTTAGCTATATGTTCTATTTACGGCTATTATTTTCTCCTTTATTTCAGTTTTCCTTTCTCCGTCATTCGTGATCATAACTCCCAGATATTTAGTTTTATTCACATTCTGAATTTTTTTCTGTTTAAATTTATGGTTATATATTCCAGCGCAAGATTAAATGTTGCCAACAGTGCATCAGAGTGGTATACGTCGTGTAAATTTTGCAGTCTATCTAGATAGGTTCATTGGATCGATGTCGCTTTTTCTGATGAAAGAACATTTCAATCAGATCAAAGTATCAAATTGTTCGTATATAAAACAACAAATACCTGATACGACCAGACAAATGTTATTCAACGAAGGTTTCGTGAACGAGTTTCGGCAGCACATTGGGCGTGGGAAAGCAGTCTTGGGCAAGGAGATTTTGTTCCAGTAAACGGTAGGCTAACTGTGCGCCAATACATCGATCGATCTAATGAAGAAAGAAGTGTCGTTTCTTCACAACAATAGTGCTATTCACACTGCTGGGGCAGTGGTAGAGTGGTTTGATCAGGCTATCATTGTTGTAGCTTGGTCAGCAAACTCTAATAGAAGTTGGACTGAGTACAATACAAAACGTTTGGAACTATAAACTTGATGGGAAGCTAAGAGAAATCATGGCGATTCACAGAATGAAAATGCCCTGCTGTAGAAAGCAGTGATTTTTGAGTGGAGAATATTTTACAAAATATTAATTTTTATAGACAATTTTATTTTTTTATAGATTTTTATTTATTTTATTTATGTATTATACATATACTAAAATATTTTTTTATTATTTTGTACTTATATTATTTAGTTTGTTTTGCTATTATTTAATCTGAATTTTAATTATTTTACTTATTATTTTTTTATTTTCACGTCTGGAGTTTTGTATGTTATTGTTAGTATTGTCTAATCTTTTTCATTTTAACGATCCGAATTCAATTTTTTGTGTTAGGTATCTATCACGAAATCTATTAGTTTAATATTATTATCCTGTATATTATTTATATTATATAGTTATATGTTACGAATCTATGTCGTGTGTTAAGAGATAACCGTCTTACCCTGCAATTTTATAAAATGCCTCACATCTAAAGTATGCCTAATTGAGCAAGAATGTTATTATAAATGCGATTGCCCAAGGTCTTATCGTTCATCTGTGTGAAGTACATACCTGAGACCTACAGTTAACCACACAAATAGTAAATCAGTGATTAACGCATTGCCAGCACCCCTCAAAAAACGGTGGTTCAGTTAATACATATGTCCCCGATAATACATATATCTTGGTTTGTTTCTCTTCTATTCGCTTGAAGTGAATTCAGTCATCGTTAAACACTTGATAACAATTTGTAATTTACAATAGTTTTGTTATCATTACATTCATCATCTGCTGCGTGATATGCTAGTACAAAGCTCGACTTTATGTTGCAATATAGCCAAATAAATTTAATTTATTTAAAAGAAATACATACTGTAATATAAATTAATCCAACTAAATGCCAAGCAACTTTTATTTCAACTAGATTAGTAATCAACATTGATAAATCGCCCATTAGATGGCTTTGTGTTATTTTACCTGTTAAATGTTTCGAGAACACTTTATATATTTCAAGAAGACTCTGTGCAACTGTATGTTTTTCTATTTCCAGATACTGTTATCCACTTTAGGTCAATTAAAATTCAAATGGATTAAAAATCAATTTATTGCAGAACCTATATATACAATTAATTAGGTTTTTAGTAAAATACTTCGTTAGTAGAAGAAATTGACATTTAATTTCTGTGAAATAATTTTAACCAACAACTAGCCATGCCTATCAATAGAGTTTTCTCAAAACATAAAGTCAGTGATGTTTACAATCTAACGACTAAAATATATTTGAATTGTAATTTTATAATTATAAGAATATGATAATCCTTATATGAATGTATTTGCTGTCAAACTCTAACAATTCTGTTCAAGTACTAGGAAAAACCTAGTCAAGAGTTAAACTTAATAAAATTCGGGTGGGAATTAAATTACTGTAAGTAATTATTACAACAATTTAACTAATGTACTATAATTCCTACTGTGTATAGAAAACTTACCATTTATTTAAGGTTCACCATCAATTTTCTTGACGAATCTGAAAGTATAGAAAACAATCACGATTCCACGTTGGGTATAGGAAATATAGATAGTAATTATTATTTGTAAAGAAAACATAATTTTGAACAAACTTCTTTTTTATATGTGCTTTTATTTATGTATGTAGGCTCAATTTAAAGCAATATATCAATTTTGAATGTTGGTGTACAAATTTCTACCTAATAATTTTGTTTTGTATCTGTGATAGGCAGAACAGCAGTGCAGTAAAGTAGTGATTATGCCGTGTTACCGAAAAATTCAGTAATGCTACATCCAATCTGATTATATGTGTTTTTATCCATACTTGTTCTTAGCATTTTTACAGTAGTATTAAAATAATAGTTCTGGTATATTAGAAGTGTTCACAAAGCCGTACATACATACACTGTGTTCGCAGATGGACTGAATAATTAGGAAAAAAAATATTTGCACGTTATCGCAATTGCTTGCCTAAGAACCACCAATTCTGATATAAAAATCTAAATATTATTTTTAGCAGCCGAGAAAATAAAAAAAAACACACACTTGAATTAAAGAAAAAACATTTTAGTTTACTCAGGATGGTATCGTCCTATCGCTACACACTTTTCACATCTACGGACAAATTCATTATAAGCATTGTGGGTCATATCTTTAGTGACAATTTATCGCTTCCTAAATTTTTGCTTAAAATGTGAACATCTAAATTAGTAATATAAACATGCTGTTTAACATAAAAAATCCAATGGGCGTAAATCAGGGGAACGAGTCGGCCACCTTTTTGCAAACTATTTTTGCAGATAATTTCTTACCAACACTGTTTAATGAGCATAGTACAACGCAATTTTGAAATCAGGATTTTCTCTCGATCAAAACCTTTGCTTCGCAACTTTCCCATTGGTTGTAAATGTCAATTCATAAAAAAAAAGTGTTTTTGCAGAAATTTTAATATACGGAGTCCTACCCATACGCAAAAGTCTAAACGCAAAGTATCATCACCTTTTCTTAATTCATGTACAAAAGACAGTTTATGAGGTTTAATTTTGTTTTCTTTTAAAAATCGTTTTACTCTTATTGATGTCATGTTCTTTCAAATTTTTCTACCAAACATCGAAAAGCATTAATGCACACGTGAATTGAATTGGATAGTTATAAGAAACTTCACCAGGATCATAACATTGAACAAGATAAAATCTTTGTTCTGAAATTTTATTAAAGATTTACAAATACGTAATGATAATGACAAATGACACTTGACTTGTTAGGTTATCATAGAAGATAACAAGATTATATGATTAAGGCACAAATATAAAACTTACAATTAGAAGCTTTGTTGGTTAGATTTTTACATTTTCTTAATTTTCCCAGTTGTTAAAAAGAATATTTAGATTTTTGTTTCAGAATTGGCAGAATTGAGAAAAGCAAAAAATTTGATGATATTTTTGTGTTAATGTTCAATATAAAAATTTATTCTCCATTATTCAGCCTATTCGAAGGCTGTATATACCTATTTTAAATATGTAGTTAATCTAAGAGTTGCATTATAAACGATATAAGCGTTTTGCGTTTTCACTTATAGGGCCCCGTAGTAGATTATTTGGTTAGAGAAGTATAACTTCTACTAATTTGAGGATGATGATAGTGGATTAATTCTCCAGAGCGAAAATAATTACTTAAGACTAAAATAATGTTTACAATCTATTTATGTTATAAGCCTAGTGTTCCTATTAGAAGAAATCCATATTAGACCTGCCTGTTGATAATTTGATCATTAGATACTTCAGAAATAATTTGTTTTATGTATGTCAAACTGAACAAAAAAACTATTTTTGAAATATCGTAATATATAATATGTATGTATATATGATTAATAGTTGGTAAATTCAATGGGAGATAAGTCTATTATGAGTATGTACCGATAACTATTCGTTAGAATATGATTTACCGATAATAATTCTATTTCGGTAAACTTATTTAGAACAAGGATGATAGATTAAACTAATATTGAATTCATTCTTACCTTAATTTTAATAATCGTTGTGAATATCACGGAAATGCGATGACATTTGCATTTTGTTCAATTAATTGTACCAATGATTTTAGTAATAAATATGTATATAAACTTGAGTAGCATTTGGTCGCTACCAAATCAATGCTGAGAGTTTTAGTTATATATTTCCTTTAAATTGTTGCTATCATCGCCATACATTTCAAAAATACAAATTAAATATTGTCGTATCTGCTGTTATTCATTTACGTCAAACTGCTTATATCTGAAATTAATGCGTGTGCAACACAACTATTTTGGCGAAGTAATCCACGTACGGCTGTAGGTCATAAAGATCTGTTATTAAAGCATTACGAACAATTACCTTTTAATGGATAAATCTTGTAACACTGCAAATAATAATCTATTCCTGCAGCAGAGTGGCAATTTCATCGCATGGATGACATATGCTTAATTCGGAAACTCCATTTAAAAATCGATCCAGCAGTGCTTTATAATTATAATCCTGTCTTCATTCCGGGAACGGGAAATAATAGAGAAAAAAAGACCCTTAAAACAAGAATATCCAACAGGGCGACTTGCTGTTATACGAAGTCGTAGTCGGCGCTACACATTATAATCAACAGGAAATCAATGCTACCTTTGTCTTTGTTTACTATATTCGAACCACCCGTAAAATATTCGTGATGTCTTCGTATTATGGACTCTATAAACCGATAGTATAAGGTTATGCAGTTGTTGCATGAGAAGATATCTGGTATGGATGCAAGCAGGTGCGGAAAAATAAAATCTTAAGCTACGTGCTTATAAGGATCAAGATTGTCCGTGGTTTTTATGTATGTTTGACAGCTATCCTCGACGGTAAATTATTTGAGATTCGAAGCAGGTGTACACCGCTTTATGCTCGGAGGAAACCAAACTTGAACATGCATGTGTGTACGTTCAATGCCTGCATGTATACTTACTATATAGTGAGTCAATTTCTGTTCGAGTAGAAATTATTCAGTCATACAATTCTAATGTCATACTATAACAAATAGTACTAGAGATAATTGAATCCAATTTTTGCTAGATATTGAATCATGTTCAACTGACCATAAAATGTTATTCAGTAGTGATGACTGGCTTCGTAAAAATAATTTTAGAGATGTACTAATATAAAAATGTTATTGAATTGTAATATTGTTAAAATTAAAACAAAATGTACTTACTGACTATGTACGAATCTATATAATAAAACAATCTATGAATCAAGCTTTGTGATTTGTAATTTGTAGTTTAAAATTTTTATGTGTTTTCCGAATGTTTTGGATCACTGCAAAAATAATGTTTTTGATTTTTTTTTAACATAATGTTCTTGAACCATTCTAAGAATGGCTGCAAATGAAATAAAATAGTTTCATTTTGATTCGTATCTGATAGTATTATACTCTGAGTAGTAAGCTGAACTGCTACTGTAGACTACTTGTTGGTTGCTACATGATTTGGTAACGTTCCCTGGAATTTTTAGGTACAGTTTTTTGGAATAAAATACTACCAGTTCTACTGTAAGTTATGCGAAGAACTGGTGTCATTATAACACAAATTACAACGGTATATATCGGCGACTGATCGATACCTCAAGTTAAAAATAAAAGAGAGGCATTAATGTATATCATTTCATATATTAATCTTAACATTTTCTTTTTTTAAAATCCTAACATTTTCAAAATCAAAGTTATGTCGTAATTATTTAGAATGCTTAGACAAAGCAGTTTCCGCGGTTATATTATGCGTTACAGTGTATTGATGATTATACAGTCGTTTTTTTTAATACTGTCTAGTTTGCTCTACGTAACACTTATTACAGTCTTTACATTCTAATTTATATATGGACAAAAATAGTTATCCAAAAGAATTTTAGAAAAATTAATAAAAAAACGAATACATAAAATATACAACACAGACAATAAACAAAATAGTAAAATATATCACACAATTCCATACATTAACGACTTAAGTGACAAAATTAAATAAGTACGAATTTAAAAAATCAAATATAAACATTATATTTACACCATACAACAGACAGTTATTTACAAATTTAAAAACTAAGATTAAAAAAGATAATCAAAAATTAGAATGCAAAGACTGTAATAAATGTTACGTAGGGCAAACTAGACAGTATCTAACAAAACGACTGTATAATCATCAATACACTGTAACGCATAACATAACCGCGGAAACTGCTTTGTCTAAGCATTCTAAAGAATTACGACATAACTTTGATTTTGAAAATGTTAGGATTTTAAAAAAATAAAATGTTATAAAAAAAGATTAATATATGAAATGATATACATTAAAAAAGAAAATAACGAAGTCAATTTTAGAACAGATATAGAAAATTTACGTATTATTTATAATAATTTAATCACCTAATCACGCCTGAATTTTATAAAATTAAGCTCTTGACTAGGTTTTTTTGCTATGTTTTTCCCTAGTCCTTGAACAGAATTGTTAGAGCTTGACAAAAAATATATTGATATAAGGAGCATTATTGTTATGATTATAAATTTACATTTCAAAATATCTTAAATTGTCCACTATATTGTAAACATAATCCTATATATCACTGAATTTCTTTGTCTGTAGATAATTTTGTTGATAGGCATGGCTAGTTATTTATTTATAATTTGACACGAAATAAATGTCAATTTTATTCCACTGACAAAGTTGTTACGAAAACCAGATTATATATTATATTGTAAAGGTTTTGGAATAAATTTGACTTTTGTTCGAATTGCAGTGTTATCATTGACCTAAAAAGTGGAAAAACTATCTGTATAATAAAATAAGTTGAAAAAGGTCATAAAAATACATATAAATGCTAAAAAAGTAGGAGTAAAATAATTTTCTGATAGCATAAAATGAGTGAAAGTTGTCAGATTTTTGCTGGACAGCTATTTAAATGTCTAGTAGGTACTACTACAATTATTTAGAATCAACGCCATTACGATCTACCACAGAAGAATAAAATCTTGAACGAAACAATTGTATACTACCAATTTAAATTAAATTTGATATAATTACGCTAATTATGTTAATGATCAAGTATCCAACAAATATTTAACTAAATGAAAATATTTTATATGCTTTTACTTTATTAAAAGTATCATGATTTAGAGACTTCTAATGTTATGTATGAACGGAAATTCTACAAATTACCTATTTATCTATAATTTCAGTCTTCAGATAATTATTCATAAAAATACTTCTCATAATATATAGTGAAGTAACACATTTATGAAAAAATAAAAAGTTTGTTATTATTTTATCTCATAGATTATTGAACACAGTTCTTATTAAATAGCTATTTACGTTATTAGATACGTTCGAAATAGAAAAAGAACGTTCACAATATTCATTAAATATTCATCTTGGGTATATACTCTAGGGAAGACGGGTAAAAATTTCTTTCCGGCGCTATTAACCTAATTAATTTTAAAAAGGTTATCGGTTACTCTCTTGAGGCAAGCTTGTAACAGCAAGTCATATGATCTTTATCTTAATTAACTGATAGAACTATGAAAATACATCACAGGTTTAACAAATATCTTCCAATATTTACCTTTATCAACGAGATTGAAAACAAAAAAAAAACATGAGTAGATATCTACCTATTTATCTTATTTTGTAGAATTATAGCGCCAACATATTTATTCAGATATTCCTACAAATAACTCCGGAAATAGAATTAGTATATTTGGATTATGCTTTTATATTCTTTTAAATGTTTTTAGTGTAATAACGACTAAAGATATTTTTGTTTATATGCACTGTATTTTGATACATTATTTTTATAAATCTTTTAAATTTGTATTATGATTTTCGGAACAGTTTTGTAAGCGCCGTGCCGCATAGTTTCATCATTCCTTTTTCTTCTAATTGTGTTATAATACTATGCAGTTGTCAAAGTTTGACATTGAAAATTAGGAGATAAAACCGGCATAAAATATTAGTCGCATTGTTATAGAATTTTTAGATAATGTTCTTATACTCTGATGATACATAAATGCCAATGTAAGAAAATGTTGAATGAAATACATACAATAAAAGCTAATTCTCCATCAATGTAGGATTGTAAACAGAAAATTGGGTTTATATATTTAGTTAATCTGCAAATTTTCACTATTTCTATTGATGCAGTTGACACCGTAAATTGAGAGGAAGAACTCTTGTGCCCACTTCTAAAAATACTGATATCAATTTGATATAATTCCTGAAACTTCTTGCTTTTACTGATACTATTATCGAAGCCATGGATCCGATGACTTTGATTAATGATTTATGTAAGAATAGAAGGATTTTAGATTTCTTAGGTTTCAAAAACTTCGTTTAGCAAGTTGCATATACCAGTTCTTTAGGATAAAGATAGAATAATCTTTGTATATTATTTGGAAGAGAGTAAAGCGTTTAAGTTACCTAGCTAACTATTGAAAGATTGGCTTTTCTTGACAAATAAAGTTTTATGTATTTTTGGAAAGTGGAGATGAAGTTAAAAATTCTTTCGAGAGTATAGAAATGTTTTATAAAGCATCTGAAAAATTATGTACTGTACCTCCTTTTTCATACAAAAAGATAAAATTCTGCATCTAAGAATATATTATGTGGTTATCTTTATGGTAATACGTGATTAATTTATGATTACACATTTATTCTGGCATAAAAGCTAAAATAACAAATTCATAAATTCGACGATCTACTTACATATTTTGAGGACATACGTGAAATATCCTCCATCCTTTCTTATTGAATGTCGTAGGACAATATGGAGTTTTGGTACAACGTCTTTTGCTATGTTCCGTATCTATTGTTTCTTGTAAGTTATATGTTAAATACGTGAATAACCTTTCTATGTGACTACATAATCTCACACTAGTCGAACTTCCGCGCTCTATCCGTTTATTATAATTCATATCCGTATTGACATATAATGAATACTTTTTGCACGGTTCATACTCAAACCTGCCAATTACAGCTTTATACGTAAGAAACACTTTTTATTTATTAAAATTTCTTCAACATAATGAATTGAATCTTTTCCAGTTATTGCGAAAGATTTTGTAGAATTACCTATAATGCGACCAATATCCTATATGTATTCTCAATCGATTAATTTCAAAATATAAAAATTAAAATGCACTAAACGAATCCAAAACCACTGCTAATAATTACATAGAATGAGAATTAATTTATTATTTTTAATCCTCTGATATCAGACATCAACAATTTGGAAATAATCAAAACTATACGAGTTAAAATATATATAATATATATTCAAGTATAATTTTATCTCAGAAATACTACATTAAAAAATGTAATACTTAATTTTATTTCAGTCTATGTATGATATTTCAACTAAAAAGTTGAAGGTTAATATTACCACGGCGTATGTGTGTATATATCAAGTTTGAGGGGGTGTGGGAGTTCAAATTTCAAGACCAGCTGTTTATATTTGTTCAGATTACATGTGGTAGCTCCGCGTATACAGTTTAATGTGATTGATTCCAAGAAATTTTAGGTAATATACTGTTTGATTAACTTTCCATTGTAAAACACGGAATGTATAAGAAAAACGAGAAATTTCACCAGTAAAACCAATCGCATACAACGTAAAACACTATTTTAACATGCACAACAATTTTCACCTGCATCACATTAATAGCGTACTAAAAGAGCAGGTTAGACAACTTTTCTACAGAATACTCAGGTGATTTTCTCTCGGTATAATCTACTATAAGTAAAACAATAATGGGTTTATCAACGTTGAAGATGTTTAGCTATCGAATAAATTGTTATATTTATTTTAAGATATATTATTTGCAGTGAACTTTATATTAAACTTTGGTTTATGAAACTGTAATTCTATACTACTTGCCTTTATTAATAAGTTCTTCCTAAGTTTTATTGTAATCCTTATCGCATAGATATTATATGAAATAATAATCACGGAATGCATATTCAATTATAGTAATCGATGATTAAAATAATGCTACCATGTGTACATTTCGAAAACTTTCATCTTAAATATCTATTCTGACGTATGTATATACAAATATTTTGAAAATGATAATTTATAGAGATAGAAATACAATTCTTTGTTAATCAGATAATTTTAGCTGTAACAATTTTAATAAAACGTTGAGGACAATAATCTTCATGAAATACCCGAACCGTTAAAATCAAATAAATTATAGATTTGATTTTATATTGAATTGAAGTTAATATCAAGTTAATTTCATATCTATATATACAGCTACATTGATGATGTAGTTGACGATATAGTTTTGGCAAATATAATTTGTGTAATTAGAGCCATAAACA
>SMLS01074422.1:0-18113 GCA_004785975.1 Popillia japonica
TAGAGTAAAATCGGCTACTGGAGCGAAATAGACCAACGGGGCAAACTGAATTACTGCGTCTAGTTCGAAGACAAGTGACCCAATCAAGCGTTACTATTGGTAAACAGTGCACTGTTGTTTGACCTTTCTGTTGCCAAGTGTTTACTGGTGATGTTTTTTATTCGATACATACAGGATTTTTGAATTTGAAGGTCATCCTAATGTAGAGTCACTTGAAGTTTTATTTTTTGTATACAGCTAGTTGAAATATGAATGACTTCTGTATTTTAAGCTCGTCTAAATAAAGGAGCTAGCTGCATTTGGAAATATTTTAGTAAAACTTCTATTATGTACATACGTACATATACCATCCTACAAAGTGAACATTATATCTTGTTTTTGTAGATTGTGTATATACGCTGTATCAAATAAGTCTCCATCCACTCGATAAGATTTCCAATATATATTGCTAATTTAATGTCATGTTTATCGAGAAAGTGATATTATAGAAGCTATTTAGGGAAGGGAAAATCAGCACTTATCACTCGTTTGTAAATATTATAACTGGAAGACCATAACAGATAAAATATGCCCCTCGGAAATTTTTTGTAGAAAATTTCAGGCTCAACAAAAACGATCTGACAAATTTTTTGATAGCTTGCGCCGTTGAAGCTGCGTCTGCAAAAGAAGCAAAAATATCATGAAAACGTTACTTTTTGTGCAGACGTAGCTATTCAAAAATTTGTAAGGCCTTTTTTGTAGAGCATGAAAGTTTCTATAAAAAAGTCCGCCAGAACACTATTCTATCTGTTATGGTTTTCAAATTATATTATTTACAAAGGTGTTATCTTCTCTACGACCCCGATCAACATATTCCGTATCCTGCTTGTACTACATGCAGGGTGCTAGCTAGGTGAAATTTGTGGTTTGAACTGATAAATCCTCAATTTCTGCAACATTACTATCTACGCAGACTTGAGCAAGAATATTATGTAGCCATTAACATAACATATCGTGGAAAAAACATCTACCGCTGTTCGTAGACGTTTTGCAACCTGTATTTAGACAGTAAAAGTGAGTAAATTGTGAACGAGAAATGCATACAAAAAAGAACGCTTCAAGCTGCTATTCAAGTTACAAGTATAAGAAAAGTTAAACGTAGCGTGGTGATATCACCGAAACATTTAGTTTAGGTTGATCTAGAGAACGAAAATGAGCTAGCGATGCCTTCAAAAAGTAATACTCCAAATCTTCGCTACATATTCATTTATATACATCCTTTAGATAATATGGAAGTTTTTATATCCATCTTACAAAACCTATAAAAGGTAAATGTGTGGCAAATATGGAAGGAAAATCGAACGACAAAAGCTTTTTTATATATAAGAAGCTACATGTAAAAATAAACTGCTTGCAGATAAATACCTAGAATGTACGTATTGTAATGTCTTTGTTACAATTGACTTCTCTCATCTTCTTTTCGGTAAATTCTTACCGATGAAAAACATTTTTTGATATATGGTAAGTATCCCAGGTAGCAGACTGACGTCACAAAAACGTCGATATCTAGTCACTGATTACGTCGATTGTACCAATGCTGCGACGTCTTTAAGACGCGAATAAGAGATCATAATGTCACAGACCGTCGACGTCATTTCCGGACGTCGTCTAAACGTAAGTTTCCGACGTCGTATAAACGTGAGTTTCCGACGTCGTACAAACGTCGTTTGCCATTTATGAATGACGTTGTGGTGACGTTCTTAATAAGAACAGGTGCATATTGAACATAGCACACAGTGCAATACGGCGTTAGAGAGGTTTTTTTGTAGTAAACACAATGGTACAATTGGGAAATAAAGAAGTTTGTAATATGTAGTTTTTTGTGCCAATGTATTTACTACAAAAGATTCATAATGTTGTATTGGACTTTGTTATGTTCACTATGCGCTCGGACGAGAATCATTCTCTTTGGTGTGCAAATCTTTGCTATTGGTCACATAAGGTGGGCAAATCAAACAAAAATAATACGATGACTAATTTATTACACATATACCTATAGCAAACCATCTTACCTTAATATCTTGCCAATTATGGACTTACATTCGTATAATATAATATACAGTGAATGGATTAAAGGAAAAGAAACATAAACTGTATTTTCGCAAAAAACTTCAAATGGTAATACCCATGCATTTATCTCTAACATTTTCAGCAACAAAACAATAAATTGTACTACTTTCAAGACAAAACAGAATACGAAAAGTAAGGTTAAAAACTGTACTCTTTGCAAAAGACATAGTTAAAAAGAATAAATCACCTACTCTTGGCTACGATTTCGTTTTTTTCAACAATTACACAAAGCACACACTTTACACCATGGCAAACGATGAGAAACGGTAAAATAGCAGAATGCCTGGTTATCTTGAACACCCATCTAGAAGTGTCTAGAACCACGTCCTGAACTTTTGCGAGAATCAACGGGAATATGGCGGGAATTTGAGCGCGCTATTCAAAGGCTTAGGATATAAAATTATAAAATTACATAGTAAGTACTTACATTTTTTTAAATGAAGTTATAGGTTTTTATAGGTATAAAGGAAATACATATGTATAAAAAGAACAAAGATAATTAGGTACAAATTAGTCTGTATAATAAGATGGATATATGGTCGATTATGTTTCAATTTTAAATCAAATAGGCTGATTATTAATATTTATAAAAATAAATAGGTGATTTAGTGATGGGCCTTGTTAACATAGTTTATTTTGTTAACAACAAATAGGAATAACGTCGAATTCACGTCTTTTCGCCGTCAACTAAAGACGTATTTATTTAGTCATTAAAATGACGTTCATTTTTGGTCGATAATAGGTGTATCGACGTCGTCATCCGTTTTTCTCCAAATATTCACGTCATTTTCACGTCAGTCTGCTACCTACGTGTTTAAGACAGTATTTATGCCAATCACATTTGAAAACCGCAGATCACATAGTATTGCAGAAGCTATGATGCAAGATAAACGCTATTATTTTTCTACTCCAAGGACAAAAACACTATGAATCTCCTGCTCCGAGAAAACGCATGTATCCTGCATACTAGTGATAAGGTTAAAGCTTTTTCTTGAAAACTGGTACTGTTAGGAATGTAAAACAAGCAATGTTTGTAAAGGAGGATAAATTTATCAAAATTTGTAAAACGGCGGAGGGCCATATAGAACGATTTATTGAAGCATATTAGTCATTATATTATTATCATTATTATTACATATCTCAGGTATCGGGAGTAAGCTGTTCATCAGTATGTTGTTCACGAATTGATTAACAGACTGACTGCACGTTGGAATTTTTTGAATGAATGGTCGAGCATGCAGCAGGTGTATGTCACTGGTTCAGTTTCTTTACAAGAATGGTTGAAAAATGGTTGAAGAATACCAACGAACAACTCTAGAAATGTTGTAAAATCTTAGGAAAGCATCTATTATTCTAACGAGCTTATTGGTCATAATTTTGAAAATTCAAGCCATTTTAATCTAGTCGTGCTGCGTTTCCTAGGTTGTAAATAGTGAACTATCAAAGAAAAACTTTTTAATACATATTGCCGAAAAGAGAATAGAAATAACTTAAATGAGTGATCATAATAATCATTTGTTCTATTGATTTTTGGTATGGGCTCGATATTAATTATTTTAGTTGTTCTTGTTATCATGTAGACTGATCAGGCTTCGCAATTTTATGTAAATCAGAACAGGTACATACATACATATACAATTACTTTGGTTGGTTTCATTTGAAATATACTATAGAGAAACGTGGCAAAAAGTGTGTCTATCTAGACGGTATATTTATCAGCTACCATTCCATATACTTTTCTCAGATATATTTTCTCTTTCTCGGCATGCCAAAAGCCATATTTTTGTTAGAACGATTTTACATAACCATTGCTGAATGCTGAATAGTATTATTTAAATTTATACATTAATGTGCATCTAAAATCAATACAAAAGCTGTAAATTCCTATTGGTTTTCAGTCCATTAAATCACCGCTTAGAAGCCAATTCCTCCGCTTAAATGAACCTAAATGCTCACGGAAAGTAAAATGTAAATCTTTGAAAAAAAGAAACCGAATGCCGCACGCTTAAAATCATAACCATGTTCAGTACAAATTTAAAGCAAATATTTGGCGATAGCTAGGTACATTAGAATTTAATTATTGGTCCTGTCATTCTAACGATGATGCTATCAAAAATTTCAAACCATCCGGAACAGTTCCAAAAACTTTGTCAGATTTATCTGACGACTTTCCTTTAGACATCAACGTTTAAACCCCGTAAAACATAATATATAATAGAACAGCATCGAACTTCACTTTAAATATACGGACAAGCAGTTTAGAAATAGATCGATAAGCAGAAAATATTATGCCTCTGCAGTTTGGCCCTACCGTTAAGCGGATCTAACGCCGTTCGGGCATTTTTCACAGGGAGCATTAAAATGCATGGTACATGCTGTAGAAGAATTGAGGACGCAAATGCAAGACGGTGTAAATATTTTAAGAGTAGATGTAGATAAAGTGGGATTAGAGGTCAATTTTCGTTAGCAAATTTATTTTAAGTTCATGAGAATCGTGTTAAACCTTTGTGTAGAGTAATTTCATACAATTGGCAATGTCAAGTTGATTGCCTACGGTATCTTTTTAATTTTTTTCTATGCGAATTTCATTCATTCTTGTTGTTACTCGGTTAGCATATTTATTGACATTGGTACGTTATGGTGTTATTATTGACTCAGATATTTTAATGTACTTTAGAACAATTGTGGTACAATTCCGAATTTGATATGAAACAAACCATTCAATTTCAATAATAATAATAATATATAATAATAATAATATAATGTATATTTGCCCAACAGATTGCTGCAAACTAAGGACAAAAGATACAAATAATATAAGTAGTACACTATAAGAATATATAAAATAAAGTACTACAATACTTGAACTCAACTTAAATAATAGTATTTACAGAAAGAAAAAAAATCATACTAAACAATGTATTGTGTGAAGGTGGTTTTGAATTACGACAACTGATTAATTGCTATTGACAATATTTCACGAATAGGTAAATAGTGTAAAATGTATATCACAGAGTGATGATTAAGTTAAAACTTCGCGACATAGACACTATGGGAGAATTTAGTGAAGAGTTTAGGCGGGCGTAAGGTGTATAGAATGTGGGTGTATACCTCGAGGAGGAACGAGGAACAAGAAATTGAAGGCGAGATAAAAGGTAAGGAGCATCAATATTGTTATTAACAAGATTATACACAAATTTGATTAGCTGCAATTGTCGTCTAACCTCCAATGAATCAATATCAAATTGGTGAAGTAGAAGCTGATAGTCATAGCCACGCTCCGGGTAAGAACCTTCCTGTTTAAAGTATATATATTTTAAGAACTTTCCTTGAGCTTTCTCTACAGTATCTTTATGGGACGAATAGAATGGATGCCAAATCAGAGAATCATACTCCAGTTTAGATCTAACGAATGCAAAGTAGAGCAGTTTAATTGTTTCAATATGAAACGAAGTAGAGCTTCTCATTAAAAAGCCTAACATCTTCATAGCTGACGTAACGATGTCTTCTCGATGAGTAGAAAAGGTGAGGGAAATATCAAGGTAAATCCCCAAATCTCTAAAAACTGTTTCTCGAGCAAGTGTAGTGCCATTGATGGTATAGTAAAATAGAGTGGGATTTTGTTTTCTGGTTTAGCTCATAATCCTGCATTTCTTAACATTTAGTTGCAAACCATTAGCGGTGCACCACTCAGTTAGCCTATTGACTTGACCTTGTAGAAAATAACAATCGTTAATGGAATTCACTGTGGTAAAGATCTTGAGATCATCTGCGAACATACATTTATAAGAACTAATGCAGTCCATCAAATCATTAATAAGTTTCAATACGCTGATGAGCAAAAAATTAGGTCAATTTACAGTTATATTGTCGTTGTCGAATTTTAAGATTATTTCTGTCAATTATAAATTTTTATTTAGAATATAATTTGTAGAGTAATCTTTGTTCACTCAATCCAAGATATTTTACCAATTACTCTACAAATAAAGCACGATAGTGTATCCTACCAACATAGGTCGCATATTCTATTCATTAGTTCTTGGTACTGCTGTATGCTTTTGAATACAACTGTCCAATTCATCCCAGACATGCTTGATGGCATATACATACATCCGTTTATATCCAATTAATTAATAGTGCCTGTATATAAATACCACCTTAGTGATTGTGAAACGTATAAGACAATGTAGTAGAACCTGGGTAATATATGGGGTTATCCCAAAGTAAGGGATATATTTTAAGTTATTAACAACAATTATTAACTTTTAAACAAATTAAGTTTAGCTTCAGGAATGCAATTTAGTATGCCCCTGGTCGGAAAATATGCGGCAGTGCACCATCCTGCATAAATTTTATTTCAATTATGTTGTGCTCGTTTTGCAGCTGTGGAATAATTTAACTCCTAACATTCGTATCAAGTATCGTTCATATCACTAGTCTGGATTATACATTTTTGTGTAATTTTAAATGAAAGCCAATTGTTACAACGTAAAAGTTCGGACAAGTTTAATTTTTCACAACTTGCTGCATCGATTGAGGTGGTTGCTTGTTTTTCTGTGTTTTAGGTTTCAAACAAGTCTCTTCATGTGATTGAAACAACAATAATAGCATTTTTATAAGCGCAATATATACTGTGAATGCTACTGATTCCACGTTAATTATAATGAATACATGTTTCATAGAAGTGGTAATTACGCTACAAACAACATTTTTCAGAAAGAGCATGATTAAACGCCTACCATGATTTAGAATTGGCTAACATAAATCTGTCGTAACAGAAAATTTTTGCTTTGTCACAACAACGAGAATCATAATCAGAATATATAAAACTGTATTATTTTTAATTTACGCCCCTTTATAATCATTCCCAGCTTAAATAATCTGTCGTCGTTATCATAACATATATATTGCCTTCTATTTTAGTCTATAGTTGATAAATAATGTAGTACGGGATGCGTTCAGCTTCAAATAAACCATCTAATACCCGTATGTATGTACCTACACGTCCCGAATGGGAAATGCGCTGATAATTATATAGCAGAATATGCGAGCGGTAACTGAGTTATATACGCTTGAACATATTTTTCCATTAATGTGTGAAATTATAGACAACACATGAATATTAATAACTAATAAATACCTAATTTGACAGACTGGCGCTAGAAACTACACGAAAACACATAGGTAATTCAATTCTTGAATACCTTTACAACGGTGTACGCTTATAAATATGTATGTGCTTATAACGAAAACATGGTATGTGACAGAACTTTGAAATATTCTTGATTACGTAAATTTTAAAACTACAGCAATTTTATCCAGTGCATTCAACAATGTTTGAAAGGTGTTTGAATCGCCCGCGCTTTTTTATGTTTGAAAGTTGGCTCTTCTACAAGCTATACCGTAAGTAATCAATAGCGTTCCTCTGTTTATTTTGATTTTCCGCATTTCCGTTTTCGTCTATTTAGTTTGTTATTTTACTTGTTTAATACCAGTAAGACTTTTCTTATTGCCGTTGCATATTTGTTATTCGTATAATCGATGAAGAAATCACAGCAAAATTTGTACAAATGTAACAATATACGCTTTTAGCTTAACCCTTAACCGGAGAGATGTATCGTCCAATACACTTCACTGATATACTTAGCGTAGACGATACATTTCCGGTTAAGGGTTAATACTGGTTTTCACGGATCTGCACAACAAATCAATTGTTCAAGAATGTTTTCGTTCGGGATACGCATATGGGATTATTCCTATCCAGATTGTTACTAACATTTTCAAGAGGTGTTTGCAAATGTGGAATTTACATACGATTGCTCTGTATAGCATGATCGACGTGTAATAGAGAGATTTCGCACAACAGCGAGCGTTTAGAAAAGTGAAAATATACAGGACGTCCCACTATTGTCACAGCAATTGTTGTTACTTATATTAGCCAAAGAATGGATGTGATTCCTAAAATACCTTTACGACGCCTATCAGTCCAAACAAATTTATCACTTGGTAGTTGTCGGAAAGCTTGTAAAAAGCTTCTTCATTTACATCCCTACAAGAGAACTGTGGCACATGAATTGTTACCTCCAGATCTTCATCGCCGTATCCAATATTGTGAATGGTTTAATAAAGTTTTAAGCAATGGCAATATCTTGAATACTATTTTCTTCAGAGATGAAGCGTGGTTTTACCTCAGCGGATGTGTAAATTCACAAAGTTTGGTCTGCCGAAACCCCTCATGTTATTGCAGAGACTCCGTTACATCCTCAGAAGATCGGTGTATGGTGAGCAATATCCAGAAGAAGAATCATTGGTCTTTTCTTTCACCAAATCATCGATGCAAATACTGACCAAAATTTCATTTTATACTCCTTTGTTGAACAACTGCACTATGATGAGTTACAATATGGGTATTTCCATCGAGATGGTGGTATAGCGCACACTGCGCAAAGAGCATTAGATTATCTAGACCATTACATATTAATAGCTTGGTTTTCAGAAAATAAACTATCAGTGAGTTTAGAAAAAAACAAAATATATAGTTTTCCACACAAGACAGAGAAAAATAACGATGGATAAGTTATCACTAGGAGGAAATGTTTTATCGGAGAGTACCGTGTACTAAATTTCTTGGCATTACTCTGGAAGCAAACCTTCTTTGGAATGAGCAATGTCAACTATTGGCCAATATAATATCTAGCGGATGTTACGTTTTCAGATGTTTGAGATTGCAAGTTAACACACAATGTTTGATTTCCCTTTACTACGCTGAAGTACAGTCTAGGTTACAATATGGCATACTACTGTGGAGATCTTCATCTACCGCACATAGAGTGTTTTTATCTCAAAAGTCAGTTGTTAGAGCTATTGTGGGGGCACATTGCTCTGATTCTTGCCGACCAATTTTCTAAACACGGAAAATATTGCCACTAATATGTGTTTATATATTAGAAATTGCATGTTACGTACACAAATATAAAGGTCAGTTCAAATGCAATTTTGAGTATCACCACTATTTCACGAGAGCTTGTGATCAATTAGATGAGACTAATCATACGCTGACAATTACGTCACTACGGGTGCAGTGCATGAGAACTAAAATTTACAACCACCTGTCGACTAAAATAAAAGCTTCTGGGCACTACAAGCCTTTTAAAGCACTTTTAAGAGGGGGAACACCATTTTTAAAACTTCCAGAAATTTTATGCACGTAGGTCAATATATTCATAATAGGTAGTTTCCAATAATGACAGAGCTGATTCTTTTTTTTCCTATAATTACATTTGTATTATTTAATTTTCAGCTTGCATCAATGTTTTGTACAGCGGGAAATCAAGCGCCTTTCATTTATTTTATTTACAACTCTGTATATCTACAGAAACGTATAAATATATGAAATTTAAAACGTCACCACTATAGCAACCGCCACAATTCTATTATTGATGCAAGACCAAAGAAAAAATATTTCTAAGATTATTAGTTTTGGTTGAACCATTTTATATTATTCCGGATACAATCTGAGTATGTAAATCAAGTGTTGGGATTACGGATAACATCTGCGCCAAATTTACGTTAAACTTCTGAAGTAAGATAAACAAATCTGCTTTATCACTTCATTACAGTCGACAGTATCATTTGGCAACTCCCTTACCACGAGTTGAAAATTTGAATGTGCTCCTCGAAATACCGTGGAATGATAAAATATAACAGATAAGAGAAGAGCTAATAGCTAATACAGATTCGAGTGTTATAATACTACAAATAAAAGTTATAAAAGCTTCTGGAAAAATTACTAGATCTAGTTAATAATTCAACTATAGTTAACAATATAACTGGAAAAGATGAAGTCTAAATGAAGCAAGTGTAAAATTTCCATCAAAACACGGTATAACGCTTTCGCTAAACATTTTCTTTTCGGTAAGAGCTTGTGGCTAAATAGTAGATCGATGGATTTTTATGACGTAAACTCTATTGGAGTTTATAATGTAATTAATGCATTGGAAATCAGGCCAGCTGCTTATTTTCTGTTAAACTACCTACCAAATGTCTTAAAACATGTGCAGATATGGACATATGTGTATATTTGTATACTTCATGAATGATTAAGTTTCAAAAATAAATACTAATAGATCATTTTAAATTCTCGTCGACGAAACCTATCCAGAGAGTGCAGAGAGTGAAGAATGATGCATTAAAAGATACTGATTTATAGTACTGATTTCAGTAGTAGTAACCAAAATAACAGAAAAGCTCAATTGACAAAATATGCTGTGTTTTTCAGGAGCAGTTCAAAGCGCATATAGGCAATAATGGAGCAGTAGCATGCACACTTCTAAAAATGTCGAAAGTCTGAGGTAGTGCAGCATATATATGATTTGGTAGTGTCAATAGTAGAAACTTTTGACATTTTGTTAGGTACAAATGATTTACCTTAAGCAAATAATCATTATCTTCATACATTCACAGCAGACGATATATTCACTATTATTTCAGTACAAAGTGTAGTTTCTAGGATTTCATCTCTACAACACTCTAAATTGAAAAAAAAACATAAATAATTTAATCAAGGAAATTACCCGTAACGAACGCGTTTTTAAAATAGTATCCATGGGGTTACCATGAAAGCGGCTCAATCCACATACCAAGTGTAGGCAGAGGCAAGAATAACTGAATCATCCGTTTGGGTTCATACTGAGAGTATATTCATTCCATTGAAATGTAAAACCAGAGATGTATTCATGATGCTTGCAAAACACACTTTACTTAACATTTAGTTAGTTATAATGTATGTGATATAAAGCAGCATAAACATGAATTATACTAAAATATAAACGGTGTCCGGCAAGCAAATACCGAACCAAAATTGTGCTTTCCTCAATGGAATCCTCTATATTGTCGACTTTTTAGATTGCTTTCATTCTTTTTGTCAAAATCACTATAAATAGTAAAATAGAATTGTTAACTGATAAATTTGGTATTGTACATTACTAATTCCCAAAAAAAATTATTAGTTGAGTATTATTCCTGTTGATAAATTGATAAGGACGTCATCAATTATTGATCATGTCTTATTCCTTTATTCAATAAATAATCTAATTGATAATTATTTTGTAATTTTTATCTGGGAAATCCACAAATCTACGAGTGGGCATAATCTTTTACTGCTTTATAACAATTTCAATGAACATTTTGCTTTCCACTACAGTTAGCACGTATTTTACTCTCACTTCAAGTCATAATTTTCATTTTTCCCTGTATTCCAGCTAATGTTTTAAAAATTTGGTATTTAACTATGAATCTACAAGTCATGTAGAGCTTTTTATCAAGAACATTTTTTTTGTGTAACTGTTTCTACATTTCTATAAAACTTTTTTCGAGACACAGTGTATATTTATTGAAATTCTACCATGATATGTATATATAGCATATGTCCAAAATGAGAAGACAAAACAGATAAATTGTTGAAACCTTTGCGTCATGTTAAATTTGTCTTTTATGATTATTCGCTAGATCTTCCGTAATTTGCAGAAGCTTAAATAAATTGTAAATATCTCAGGAAACACACAGTTTAGAGTAAAATTGGATTAAAGCTTTATCGGAAATAACAAGAAACCAATCTGATTAGTTTCTGATTAGTGTAGATGCACTCGAGCAAACGAAAACCCAAACCATAAGCTTACTTAAAGAAACTGTAAATTGAGTTTTCCGGACGATACAAGTGCACACGTTTATTACTATTTAGTGTTTACTATTCTAGTTTCCCCACTGAATTAATTACCATTTATATTAAAATCGAAAACTCTAAATAAATGAAACTGTATCAATATGAATAAATTTCACTTAACGGATTGCACTGGCAATAAAAATATTATATTTGATAAATTTATTGTACCGTGCACGGATTCAATTTGGTTAATTATATATTTGCATTTGTTCCGCTGATAAACGTATAAATATAAAACGCAACCTCACCAAATTTCCAATATTTAATATTTACAATGTCGTGGTTATATAATAAATTGTAATGTGTAATTATACTATATGACGGCATTTGGCAAGATTGAGTGAGTCTGAACATATTTTATTCGAGCTAACAATTGCTAGGTTAAAACCCTTTAGTGCCCAACGGTACTCAAAAGTACCTACTACTAATTTCAAATCCTTATAAAACGTTTATTTGTAGAATTAGTTTGTTTCTTACTGATGGTACGTTAAAGTCATAGTGTTTTGACCAATCACAACACAGTACCTACACAGACATTTTTATTAATATCAAATGTAATATAGATATACCTGTCAAACGCTGCACGATACGTATTTATGTGCGTAAAAAAAGCGGTATAAGTTATACAATACTAAGTGCTTTGTTAGTGTGCGTGTTTTTTTATTTTCGTTGGTAAGGAGATATACCCAATTCTTTATTAATATTACCAGTTGTTTTGAAAAATTGTTAAGTATCTTTTAGTTGACTCCAAAATACCGTCAGGAACAAGTGCATAAAGTGGTGTTTGTGACATTATACTTTGAAGTACCGTCAGTAATAAAATGACACAAGAAAGAATAAAATGGTTCTATACGAAACCGTTAACAGAAAAAGAATTAGAGGATATAGCAGATACAATTTTGCTGGACGATATACCATTGGATAATAGTGTCGTAACTGATGTTGAAGGGGACGACGAAGATGCTGATAACGATAATAGCTATGGATTCGACGATATTTGTGAGAATGGCTCTCTTAACCATTTAGGAAGTACATCAAATCATTTACCTACTACGAATTAAAATCAAATGGAGTCAACTGATATCTTAGCTAGTAGTAAAAAGGAAAATGCAAGAACTGAAAATGTCAAAGAGACGCAACAGAATGAAAAATCAAAAAGAAAACGATACACAAAAAACAAATCTAAAACCAATGCAAACCTGCAGAAAGAAAATCTGCTAGGAGATAGACATTGGAGCAAGGAAGAAATAGATGAAGACATGCCCGATTACCAGTATTTTGAAGTGCCAGTGGAAGAGGAATTCATGAATTGCAAATCAGCTACTGATGTTTATCTACACCTATTAGGACGTGCTATAGACGACATAGTGTTCCAAAGTAACCTATACGCTACGCAGCACACATGAAAGTCTACATCTAACAAAAGACGAATTACTTGCATTCATTGGCATTAACTTTTTTATGTCTTATCACAGACTTCCAGCTTGGAAACATTACTGGAGTACAGCTGAGGATTTAGGAGTCCCTTTAGTTACGAATTGTATGCGACGAACTCATTTCGAGGAAATATTACGTTACTTACATTGTAAGTAACATTGACAATTCCTTACTTAGTCAAGATAATAAGGGTAAACTGTATAAAGTGCGTCCACTTGCTAATATTCTAAACGAACAATTTCGAAAGCACTATAGAGCAACACGTCGAGTGAGCATTGATGAGAGCATGATCCTCTTCAATGGACGTAGCTCGCTAAAACAATACAACCCAATGAAGCCTATTAAGAGGGGTTACAAAATATGGTGTTTAGCTGATAAAAATGGATACATTTCAAATTTTGATGTATATCAAGGAAAGAACAAAAAATTAGAGGAGGAATTTGAAAATTTTGGTTTAGGTGGGCTAGTTGTTCTATCATTGAGCAAAGCAGATTGGTACAAGCACAAAATTCTATATGCAGATAATTATTTTACATCTATAAAGCTCCTGGAAGAACTTCGGATAAATGACACATTGGCCTGCGGAACTATCAAAAGCAGGCGACAATGGTTTCCAAAAATGCAAGAAGACGAAGGAAGATGGTAAGAGATTACGACTATCGTATATCATATATATATAATAGAATGGTTTACTTTGCATCAAATTTTCATTCTACCGTAGAAACAACCGTCAATAGAACACAAAAGGATGGCACACGTTCAGCTATTAAATGTCCTGCCCCAGTTGCGGATTATAATGAATTTATGGGTGGAGTTGATCGTGCTGATCAGTTAATGGCATGAATCGTCGATCCTGGAAATGGTGGCATAGATTATTCTGGGGCTTTTTAGATATTGCATTTATTAATGCTTATATAATTTACTGCAAGATGTTTGAAAAAATATCAACTTTCGAATTTCGCCGTTCTGTTAGTCAGGGAATGATGATTCGTGGTATAGATAAAGGCAATAGAAAATCGGGCACAATTCCCAAGCGTCGGAAATATAATTATAGTATAGCCGACGACATAAGATTGGGATATTTGGGTAAATATTGGGTCATCTACGAAAAAACTAGGGGTAGATGCGAGATGTGTAGTGCAAAAGCTATACAATCTCGACCCGACAGTAAAAGTTCCATGTGCGGCGTATACTTATGTTCTAATGAAAAGAAAAATTGCTTTTTGGAATACCATGATCTAAGTTTGTAATCAACCTGTGCATACGTAAATAAAAAGGTACAAGTTCTAATTCTATGTTATTTTAATCTTAACGGTACTTTTAAGTCGAAATTTTCAACATTTTGAAAAAATGATTAAAAAATTCTAAAAAAATCATAGATATATGTTAATGTACAATAATTAGAAAAACACCAAAAATTTTAAGAAATAAGTATATTTTTAATAAGGGTTAATTTCTGTTGAGAAATGTAAACAAGCGGCTGTTGCTTTATTCTCAGATTCACAGCATTTTTGCTAAGACTTCTAGTTTTGTATGGGCACAAAGGTTTTCACTAGAATTTTGGCAAGCAAATTTGAACAGCTTTGTAGATTTCTATGTATAAAACTTCCATGTTAGCAGTCCGTTCCAGATTGTGGAGTACTAATTTGCCTTCTCGAAAAACGAAGAACTAGTACCATACTATCATTATGATATGTTTAACTACGACAATTCATGTCTAAAGAAAGTGCAAACTAAGTGAAGACGCAATTTGGAAGCAATAAAGGTGCATTGAATTATCCGCAATTACTGATCTAATAAACGTTGCATACTTCGAGAGTATTTCATGGAATCTTATTTCGTATGATCCTCCTGCGAATCCTATTGTAGGAAGAAAACAATCTTCTTCATATCTTTTCAACATTCGCTATAAGAATTGGTGCTACACAAACTACATGTGGTCGGGCGTTGTCGTTCGTGCAAACCAAACTTAGACGCTGCTAAGCGTATAAAAGTATAACAAGATATGCAACAGCAACCATACCACTGCGTCCTGCCGCTGGTTATAATATGGTTGAATATACGTATGGATTAATTTTGGTAACATCATTGCTGAGACAATGCGTTGGATTGTCTTTGAACGTGCCCATTGAATACTGCGTTCCAACAACTTGCTTTTTTTCCAAGTTCTTCAAGTAGCACTGTTGAGCATCCACTATACAAGTAGCATGTATACCTTCTGCTTTGCAAAAGTATACTAATGTCTCGATTTCGCCAACGTGATGTCCGACTTGCACCCATAGTAACGACCACTTTGAGGGGCTTCTATATCCTTACTACAGCGATATACAAATGTGAAACTTGCTGACTAGTGTTTTGTACCCGTATGGCTATTACACAACAAAAAGTACATTTGTGTAGCTGCTAGTTTTAAATTGATTTTGCCTTTGAATTTTGTGCAACATTGTAGATATAAGACGTATTCGTTTATCTGTTTGGTTAGTTCACGTTGGTTAAAGTGAACAAACGGGAACAAACCAAAAATCTGAAGTCACCAAACCAGCAAGATTAAAAAAAAACGTACAAGTGACCAGTATTCAAACCGTTTACGTCAAAATAATTTTAGGGTGATTAGTAGAGAAATAAAGGGAGGTGAGTTTGGTTAGTTCAGTTTTGTTACTTTATTAAAAAAACACAATCAGATCAGTTTCTTAAGAATCTGAACTAACCTAACGTGACCAAACAGATAAACGAATACGCCTATAGTAGCGTAACATATTTAATAGCATTCATCTTCTAATTATAAAAACTATTATACCTGTTCTACAGGATAAGTACGCATACATAAATGTATTTTACCTTTAAATGATTGGTGGCATAAGCTTTGCGTTGGTGGGTAATTGTGTTTACTGTTTATTATTTTGAAAATTGCCACAAGAGTGTCTACTTCCACTACCACCAGGCTCTTGCCACAACAATGTTGAAGCAAACCATATATTAAGAGTTTTGACACATCTTATTGGCTTCATATATGCTGGCCATTTCTTTAAAAGTGGTACTAGTTGCTGTACCTTTTTTATCTGTGTTAGTTGTAAACAACAGTGGTTTTCCAAGCTCTATTGGTTTTTTTTATAATTTAACATAAAACATAAACATAAATTGTTTTTAGATTAATCCTAAGCTTTGTAAATTGACAATGGAAAGCTGTTTTGAAGGTTATTATTCTGTTTTTACGAATGATATTAATACATTTGCGGATAATACTGCATCCTATACAGATGATATGTCGATAGCAGAAATGCAATATTGGACACAATGTTACTATATGCATAAATAGTATACGTTCTACAGAAGCCACCAATAGCCATCTCTTTATAATACAATTGCTTTTGTGTAAGCGTGAAGTGTAAATAGAGCTTTATATTCATTGTCAACAGAGATTGTAATCAGTTCAATTCTGCGTTAATATTCATTTAATATACAAACAAACGCGTACAATATTGAACATTGTCAATCTAGAACAATGTAATACGAATGTGGGTAGTATAATATCATTTGGAACTTCAACCGGATTCAAAATCTAACTGATAGCGCCAAGCAGTTATTTAATACCAACATCGATTTCCCGACAGGCGCATTCCTAATTACAGAACATTTCTAGAAGTATATAGACAATTTAGGAAATGCGTACTGCGAGGAGTAAGCAGACTTGTTGTTAGTTTAAGAAGCAGTAGCTGTTGTTACAAGGGTACGTCGAATCGCTAGACAGCTGGGAGTACTTATACCCATATCACTATCGCAGAGGACATGGTTTGCTTGAGGTAGACCACTATACTCGTCGAGTTTATTCTACCACTTGGATATTAAGACAGTCACAGCTTTATTTTAATTTCCGCAAATCAGTCTCTTGGATAAAAAAATCTACGTTCAAGAGAGGTGATGTTACAAATCTGAGAAACCTCCACAGGTGGTCGTCAAAACATTCAAATGTCATCTAAGTTTCAACATGAATTTTCTATTAACGTTTGGGCGGCCCTAATCGATGACTTGTTGATCGGTCCTGTCGTTTTTCCTGGGAGGTTAAATGCGAAAAATTACCTTCAATTTCTTATTGATAAACTGCCACATTTTTACAAGATGTCCCACTGACTGTTCGACGATACATGTGGTTTCGCATGTATCGTCCCACCACTTTTCGAAGTCCGAAATTGGATTAACGTCAGTTCTCCAAGATGGATTGGTCGAGTCGGTCCTGCTGAATAGCCACCTAGGTCACCCAATCGTAATCCCCTTGAGTTTTATTTATGGGATACATAAAAAGAATAGTCTATGCGCAAATTTCAAACACAACGGAAGAGTTGTTGGATCGTATTCATTTAGCTACCGAGCAAATCCGCCAAAACAAGTATGGAATTTGGATAAGTACTTCTTCTGTTGGCTTATGGGACCAGGCCTGCATTCAAAAAGGAGGTGGACTCTTCGAAAATATTATTAATTGAACTTTTTTAAATAAAATCAGTTTGTATTGACTTTAGGATTACATTGATTTTTTGATCTGACAATCACATTCATAGATAAAACAAATAAGTAAACGTGGATATACAAGTTTTGCATTTTTGTTACTTGAAATGAAGTGTACCTTACACTCCTAAAATGCAAACATAACCGACACCTTGTATTTGACCAGATTGCGCAATATGTGAGATATCAGAGAGTATGGGTGCATGTCCCCAGCCCCGCCACCCCCACATTTCGAAAATTTGAGTATGCTATCATTTTGTGCCTATTTTGTGCCGTTTTGTGCCGCAAAAAGAAAATTTTGTGCTTTCATATTAACCGAGATATAGCACTTTCTTTTTGGCGGGGC
>SMLS01074424.1:0-11730 GCA_004785975.1 Popillia japonica
AAAACTGCACTATATTAAACTTTAAATTAATATAAGGTATAGAATAGAAGTTTTGAGTAAAACTTTTGACGAAGAATCTTATTAACAAAAATGTTCCAATCGAGGTGATATGTTAGATTTATCTGAAATAATTTTATAAGATGTTATACAAAGTTGAAAATCGAATGTCTATATGTATATGCAATAATCTAAACGGGAGCTTGTTAACATTTGTCGAGACCAAAACATTGGACTGTCAACCATTTACCACGCAAATAAGGAATGTGAAAAAGGTTTGCCGTACATCAATTTACCGAAAAGTGGACGACCTCAAGGTTTGGCCTCAAATGAAGTAAACAGACTCATCCAATCAACTCAAGATAGATTTGGGACGTCTACGCGCATTTTAGGCCGTAGGTTTGGAATTGCTCATAGAACTGTTAGTAGAATTTTCACTAAAAATGAATTCGAATATCGAAAAAGGAAGAAGTGTTGCCAACACACCGCAACCCTTAAGGCGACGAAGTGTTATTGGCAACAGAGTTATGGGGGGAAAATTATGGTAAGGGCCGGGAAGCCCAAAATGAAGCACAGTTACTGGTCAGAATAGAAAATCCAAGACGTGAATATAAACGTCGTTCAGAGAATTATGGGAAGAATTTATCAGAATTGCGCGCCATTGAGGACCACGGTTGCTTATCAGTTTTGTGAATTTAGTTTTTGTATGATACAATA
This sequence comes from Popillia japonica, assembly GCA_004785975.1. Classification (NCBI taxonomy): domain Eukaryota; kingdom Metazoa; phylum Arthropoda; class Insecta; order Coleoptera; family Scarabaeidae; genus Popillia; species Popillia japonica. The sequence goes on from SMLS01074424.1 coordinate 715, forward strand.
GTGTATAATAATTTCCCAACGTTTATCTTTTAATAACTTTTTCTTGTAGAATACTTACCGCAGTATAATACCCATAACTATGAATAGGTTTATGTTTATGTGGATTGCTCTCGTCAGCACTTTTAATAAAACAAAATAGGTTAAAAATACCATCAATTTAATATGATACACAAAAATGTTATGGACATCAATAGACACATGGATCGCATAAACGGTCGTCAAAGTATTGACAGCTGAAGAGAAAACTAGTAAGCTAATGAATTAAATAGAACTTCGATTTCAATTAACCTTTCAAATCGTTGAAATAAAATTTATCTACTAACGTATTCAGAAACGCCTACATCCGTCTACATTCAATTACATAGACGCAATTTTTGTTCTTATTGTAAACATCCAGGCATGTGCAAATCAAGACAATAATGGTTAAGTTCTACAGGTTGATTAGTACGATTTTTGTTTGTATCTTCAGTACACTACGTAGCTAGTAAACGACGTTAAAGCTTCAAGCGGATCAATCCCATCATTGAATCTGTGATGACTGTTCCAATTGAATACGTTCTTTTGTTAGACATTAGTTGCTTTAAACGAATTGATCACACGCGGTGAATACGATGGTTGTACCTAATAATGTGAAAATTATTTACAGTACAAATTAGATTAATCTGCTTTAACCAAGTAATGCTATTGTCACCTAAATAACTAGGATTTCTGCAGTTGTCAGTTATATTAATAATGAAGCATACTTATATGTCTTAGGTAAATTTGCTCCTTTTTGGCTGCGATATTTAGAACTCCTTGCCTCGTAGTATAGTGCTTTTTCTTTCATGTAATGTTTTAGCATAATTTTAACCTACAAGATTTTTTTAACAAGGAAGGCGGCTTTTCTCTCTATAACTTTCATTATTCAAACAAACTGAAATAAACCACTAATTTAGTTTCTAATTATGGGATAAATCCTTTGTATTTATGAAGTATAGAGTTTGCTCTATAAAAAATTTAACACTGAAAGATATCATCGATAATTCTGTGTCAAATACAAATGAGATTTGGCTTTGTTCTACCAATGGCAGTCTGGTTGACATCATTTGAACACAAAATCTTACCATGGCCTCTCCTAACTACTTAGATACCACTATTGAGTGCAATAGTATATTGCAAACATACATGTCTAGTAGGTACAGAACAGATAATGAGGGATCGTCATTATATAGTTTGAACCGTCCACAGTGTAGATCACTGTGTTACCCAGCCTCTTCTATGGATTTCAATCCAATTTTATATATATGCCCGGGACTTTATCTGGCGATGGCTTCTACCTCATCCGGTTTCCCTAGCTGTGAAAGTTAGCAGTTCTTTCACAGACGAGTGAGCCTTCTGAAAGTATTGCTCGTCATCTTGGATTATTAAACGATCATCATATAAGTTTTTACTCAAATAAGCCTAAAATTCCTCAATAGGGGTTCTTCTTTGAGCAACATTTGCAGTATTATCTATATTTGGAAGAAAATGTATGCCGTTTGTTATTAACCAGTCTATTGTCTTTCTGGCGTAATGGCAGCCGTTGGATACTTATAAAATTTTGTAGAACATTTTAATTTGTAAATGTCTGGACTGATAGCTCCACATCGAACACGTCCAACATGCTGCCGTGAAACACCAACCTTTAATGTGGTATACCACGCCAAAATATTATCTTCATATTTGGTGTTGACTTTCTTGGACGTTGTCGGGATCGTCTTGTATATTGTTCGTAGAGAATACTTCAATATGTTTCATCTTCGGGTTGGATTAAAGTACCCCACTAACTGGGAATCCTCTCTAACTGAGTGATGGTGTAGCTTAAAACATTTCTTCTTCTACGATAACTATTTCTCGCTAATGTTCAACTGAGAGTGGACCACAAAATGTATTTCAATAGGCTATTGCTTTTTAGGTCCTACAACAATCTTTTTGATTAGTCAATCGATACATCATCAAATCTCCTTATTTTTAGCTACAAGATTAGTACTTCTTTGTAAAAACGGCTGTATACTATTCCTTGAATAAAATATCAGCTAGTATCCATATGCACTGGGATAGTAGGGTTGTCTTGCACACATATTTCAAGTGCTTTTGACATAATAGATTTGTGACATCCATAAATAACTGCTTACACCATAGACTGAACAAGCTTTTCAATAATGGCTACCACTGAAATGGTTAAGTATCACAATAAGGAGCACCTTTTGATTCAAAACTAGAACCTCCTTCCTTAAAGTTAAATCCTAATAACTTACTTACTACTAGTAAATGCATGGCATTAACTTATGGTAAAGATTTCAAAGAGTTCTCTTTAATTTAGCAGACACAACTAGAATAGTGCAAATAAAACTAAAGATATGCAAATATTAAATTGTCATCTACATTCACAGGAATATATGTATCTATTCCTCCTTCATACACGCTTTGTGAACAGCTGCTGTCTGATCTTAATAGATTCAAAGACCTTGAAATAGTTTTTGAGAAATGTTTAGTTTTCAATAGAATTTTCAGTAGTTATGGTATCTAATGTGCAATACTTACAGAAACTGATTAATTTAGTGCAAATATGTGTTGACACTTTCTAGCTCTGTATCAAGATTTACACTAGTTTTATGAACAAACTTATAGTAGTAAGTATGTACTACCAAGGGCAAAAGTAATGCATCAAACTTCAATAAGACGCGTCTATTGTGGGCTTTCCGTTCTGAATTGTTATTCACGTAAACATAACTGGGCAACTGCAATAAACCATATAGCCGTTGGCGAAAGGGTAGCCAGCATTTAAAAGAATTACAACCTAGTGAATTCTTAATACATTGGAAATGAATATGATGATACTGAATTCAGGTAGAACGTAGATAAATAAATAAAAGGAAAAAAGTTTATGATAAATTAGTCATTATTTTATCGTGCAAAATATTGTTTAAATAATATTTACAAAAATTATAAAATTAAAAACTAAATATTATTTTCTTAGAATTGGCTTAATGTTTTAATTGAGACAACACAAAATATTTAATATGTCTTAAAGATATACAATACACATATATATATACATTTATACCATTAGTTTTCTTAATAATAATAATAAAACTCTCTAATTTTACAAGATAACTAAGAAGTTGTGTAATCTATTATATATTGATATAAGTTATATAAGTTTAGGCTCAAAATTTTTATTAGATAATATTTCATTAGACGAAATAATTTGTAATTATTCAAAATTCAGTAGAATCACATTTACAAAACACATTGCGGAACAAGTTAGTATATAATAATATTCAATTACAAAAATAGAAATAGTAATAAAGCAAAAATAGATTATAAATATTTGACACGAATTAAATGTCAATTTCTTCCACTGATGAGGTTGTAACGAATACCTAATAAACTATAAAGGTTCTGGAATAAATTATCTTTAATCGAATTAATAGTGTTTGAATTGACCTAAATGTAGAAAAATATCTGAACTCTGCTTATCTATGCATCAATACATTTATTATACCTATGTTTTAATAAATTAAAACTAAATTCATTATTTTGCGATTGCGTAAATATTAAAAAACATAAATTTCTTTAAAATGCTCCTTCATTTAAATCGTTTCGTTTAAGGCATCGGAAACAATTCGTTTTTCTATAAATAGAATCGTGGTATTATATTAAAAAAACATATTAATGGAAATTTATGTGTCAAACATACATGTTTTATCCATACATACATATATAATAGCAAACAATATTCACTTTTGTCAAAGAAACAACTTGTGGTTACGAAATTTAGTTAAGAATTCTAGTCAGTATTACTTCTTAATATAAAGAGTAAATGCAACTATTGTAACTGAAATTATAATATATCGCTTTACATTTTTTGCGAATCTTTCTACCTGAAATTTACCTGCTAGGTATCTGTCTCTAATTCTAATTGCAGCCGCCCAGTGCGAGTAGTCAAATGTGTCGAATACCTGCGGAAGGCCATATCGCTTGAAGTCTGATTCATTACTTTAGCCCTCGATAGTACATTTCCCTATGTACCATAACCATATAAATTTTGCTAATACTTGCAGTAAAGATATCTGTTCAATAGGGATATCATAATAATGTCGGTATAATAATTGAGATGTAGACACTAAAATTGTGTTCATTAAAAATTTTATGCGGTAACACCTGTCCGTCAAGAGTTAAGGTACAAGATTTTCAATCCTGGCTAGCAGTACGCATCCGAAACGACTTTTTAGCATTTTAAAGACGATGTGTTAATGATTCTGCAATTACTTCTAATTATTCTATTAACGAACTGAGTTTTACAAGTTTCCAAAAATTACATATTTTTATGGATACTGTTTCAAATTTAGATATAATATGTATTTAAAGTACACCATGTTTGTAGCTACAAGATGCTATGAATGTATACCACACAAGTAATAATAATAATAATAATCATAATAATAATAACATAGACGGTGCCATCATCGATATAGATGCAGTTGAAGTGAAGTATATAAATACATATGTATATACTATTTAGGTTCCGGTACACAAATGTCAAAAAGTGGTCCGCGGAAAGCAACTGTGTATGGCAGATGCGAGGCTCGTGCCGGCTACGATCCGGCAAGAGATCACCTGGCCCCTAATGCTCGAGGAGGCCCAGGTGAACAACACCTGCTGTTAGCCACGGGCTTTCACACTTATCTATACTGTCTACAACAACTACTGCACACTGCTGCCGATATGCACTCTCTTTACAGCATCGTTTCATTACTGTAACGCTTCTTCCTGAATAACATACTTATGCCGCATACTGTTTCTACGCTTGCATTCTTATATACCGTGCGTGAATTATGATGCGTGCAAAGATTAGCAGTATTAATTAGTAGATGGTATGCTTTTAGCTTCGTCGTTGTGGGCGGTACTTCTGCGAAGAAATAATCGTTAAGGACGTAATTTTCAAGTAGGTCCAGATGAGTTGTGTAATTTGGATTTATAACAAGTTTATGACTGCATTTACACTTAAGTGCAATAATCTGCGCACATCATTTGAACTTATTTTAAGTAGTGTCATATATCGCATTCCTATAGTGAAAGTGTATGTCGCTTTTTATGTAAATATGTAGTTACTATTATATTACTCCGTTTCCAGGTCAAACTATCCAACGTATATATATATATATATATATATATATATTTTATAAATATTGCCTTGGGATGGTGTCACTACAATCTGTACGGTTCGATGTAAATAACAATTTCTTACGAGAACTTATGTATCTTTAACAATTACATGTTTCTAATCGATTTATTATTCATGCAAATAAATAAATTATCACAGTTCTTAGTTGTCTATAATTAAGGTGCTCGGTATTTATAACGGAGCGATTAGTTCTGCCAATAATCTGTGATATATCGATATCACGATTTAGTTTCTATTTAAATGCGAGTTAATGAGCATGTTCACTAAAGTTTATCGGAAGATTTTACGATATAAAATTTATGACAAAGTGCACATAAAATGCAGCAAATAATTTGAAAGCTCCCTTTTTTTCAATAACAAATGAAGACCTCAATTTCAAATTTTGATAAAAAGAACGAACGAAGCCAGCGTTTGGAAAAGGATACATTCGCCATAATCTCTATGATTTGGAATATACTCAGAGACATTAGAAATGTTACATCCAGAAAGAGTAATTTGTTGAACTTGATTTTTTGGCATTAAGATGACGCGAAAAAACGTTCTCTTACTTTTTTGCGAAGAGAGTTCATGAGAGCTAACTAGTATATATGTAAAAGTGTAGTTATTGCGTGTCCGTCTACAAGTGTTAAGGATAACACGATGCCTAGTGTTCAAAGACCTCAAAATTATCACCGTTTTAGTGACTTTCACAGGGATAAAATTGTTACCTATCACTATGTTGGTTTGTCCTATCTCGAAATTGGCCGTCGTGTTGTGTGTGGACAGAAGAAGGTACAGGAACACGAAGAAGACCAACTGGTCAACGGAGGTGTACCACAGAGCGTCAAGATAGGCACCTCAGACAACTAGCTCTACGAGACTGTTTTGCTACAATGCGTCAAGTCGCTTACCAATAGTTTGGAGAAGAAGGTAGACCTGTTACTATGCATACACTATATCGCCAGATTCGAGCCTTTGGACTTCGTTTCATGCCTTCCACGATTAGTGCTTCCATTGACTGCGGATCACTGTCGTCAACGCTTGAACTGGTGCAGAGAACGGCAGCATTCAGAAGCAGAATAGCATACTGTCGTCTTCAGCGACGAATCGCGACTCTGCCTGGGCATGCACGACGGCCGTAGAAGGGTAAGTGGGCCGGCATGGAGAGCAACGCGATATGGGGTTTGCTGTTGGAGTAATGGTTTGGGGTGCTATCGCTTATGGTAGCCGATCTCCATTTCTGTTTATCCGAGACAGTATGACAGCTGCGCGATATGTGGATGATGTGGCCTACAAACCACTTTACTACCTTATCTAGATTGTCGTCCATACGTCAATTTTCAGCAGGACATCCACGTCAATTTAAACCGCAATGCATGCTAAGCAATATCGATAAATTTGGAATCAATTCTTGGTTAGCAAGCATTGTAAATACATTTCCATATCTACTTTAGTACAACTTTCTGAATATGTTGTGCTCCAACTCATGCAACCATTTAAGGGTTGCAGTAGAACTGTAACCACAGATAACTTCTTCACGAGCAAATCCCTAGCAACACAACTGATAGGAAAAAAACTACATTAGTTGAAACTATTCGTTCAAACAAAAGGGAGTTGCCACGAATTTCGAAGAAAAACGCTTTTCATCGAGAATTTTCACAACAGATAATTGTAATCTTACAATCTATAAAAGTAAATCCCAAAACAAATTGCTAAGTTCTAAGCATAAATCTGTAACAGTTAAAAACAACGATAAATGTTTACAGAGTAACCATTTCATATTACAACAAAACTAAATTTACTGTAGACATGACCGATAAAATGGCGAGGAAATATACCACGAAATCTAAGTCTTCTATATGACTTCTACAAGTATTTTTCAATATCCTTGATTCCGCTGGCATAAATGCCTGAATTTTGTACAAACGAACGTCAGGAGAAAATATTTGGAGACAAGATTTTTTGCCACAGTTGGCGGCAGAACTTGCTGCCGACTTTCGAGAAGACCGTGAACAACTAAAAACTACAAAAGGAACATTGCCTAAATCAACTACAGATTCTCATCAACGTAAGATATGTCAAATAGAATGTTGTAGCAAAAATTAAACCATCAATATTTATTCTAAATTTGAAAAACATGTTTCCAGAATATGTATAATAGAGACAGCCTCTATATGTAAAAATGCGATAAGCAATAAATTAAAAAATCGTTTTTTTTTGGTAGTAGAAATCTACAACATAATTTTTTTGTAAATAATGACTTTTCCATTCTATGCTACGTGCATGTAATATTTCAATTAAAATTTATCTTGAACGTACTAATTCAGGTGCATTTTATTATTTAAATAAATTATTAAAGAAGAGATTAAAGTGGGTTGATGCGAAAAAGAAATTAGCATTCAGAAGGCTAGTAAAAAGTATGGTTAGTTCTAGCAACATAAAGGACTTAATCTAAAATCTGGAGACACCCTTTTATACACATGTAGGCATTATCAGCGAAAAAGGTAACCTTGTTTACCTGCATTAATCCGTTTCGGTAGATATATCCGTGTTGGTGTGGTTGTGAGTTAACTGGTTATGGTCGGTATACAGTCGAGGCGCTCATAAGTCAACAAAATATGTATATGTATACTTTATATGAAGATAGAATGAGATCCGTCTACAAGTATCTTAAAATACTTATGGAAAGATTTGAGGAATCTTTCCTTGGTCCCAAAATACATATCGGTGGCGTATCTTTTGTTTCGGTCGTTTAAATTTTCGAGAATTAGGGTCGACTAACCTCTGCTAGTTTGCTTGTTATGATTTCTGAAAACAAAAAGTGTCAAGGGTGACCTGCCGATCTGAATAACACAGACAATCCAAAGACGTAACCGTATATGTAAATTGATATAATAAAATCATATATGTATCGTAATATACAGGATGGCTCATTAGTGCGTGGAAGCTCGATATATCCGACATTACAAGTTATAATTTCTTTTTTTCGAAAAAAGTGGAGGTATTCTCAAGCTGCTTATATTAAAATTATTTGCACATAGACGGCTTGTTTTATGACAGCGTGTCAGACCTATCTTATGTTTTTTAAACTTTTTTGCGCTTTTAAAATCAGCTTACTTTTACGAACCTTTTCATATAGAGTTTGCTGGGTCTATACCGAGTATTTCAAAAGTTATGACCATTTTTACGGCTAAAATAAGGTGTATTCAGAATGTTAGTTTCGGTAAAAAAAAATGTACGACCTTTTTTGCACCATTATATGGTGTGGGCTACATCTACTTTCGCCGGTTCGAAAATTTAACAAAAAGAAAATTCTTTGTATACAAGTTGAGCCAAAACTCGAGTCCTTATTTTCTCAAAATGAAATGGAACACTATTTTTTTTGCGTTTTGATAGATATTTATCGGCTCTTTCGTTTCTGTTAACCATTTTCTATACCTTACTCTTTGGGTTTAGAAGATATTTCACATTTAAAATAAAAAATAGTTTTTTTTAATTTACGAATTAACAAGTTACACCCTGTGCAAGAAAAGAAAACGTATACTAAACAAAATTGCCAAAAAGTGGATCGATAACGTCAATACAGTGTTGCAGGCGTAGTTCTAAGAGTTCTGCATCAATACTCCGAAAAACGAAAGTTTGTATGAAGATGGTTATGGATTAATGCAGTATGTATCGGAGCCCCATTGTGTAAAAATCACAGGTACGCTCAGAGGAACATTATCCAAATATAGTTGTAAACTGTTCTAAAGAAATTCCAAATAAACTTGGCTTTTAGTCGTCCATCAAAGCAATGTGGTCCAATAACGTAATTTCCCACTATGCCACCATAAACGTTCAGAAGACCACTTAGTTTATCCTATGTCTTGTGTGACATGCGGATTGTTGGTAGAGTAGTAGTTGTGTTTATTCATGCTTGCAGTTTTGGGAGATGTTACGTCATCCCGAGACGTTTAACGAAACCTATTCAATCATAGATTTGTTGTTGAGCCCATTCGCAAAATGCAATTGTACGGGGAAAATCTTCGTTCAACAACTCCTGATGGTGTAACTGAACGTGGTATAGCCAGCGAAGGCCACCACATATTAGTCGACTTCTACTTGCTGCTACTGCCTGCTAAAAAACAAAATACCCCGGTTTATGTGATAGTAACGCAATTTTTCATTTAAAATTTTAAATATCTTCTAAACCCAAAGTGTTAGGTATGAGGAATTGTTCACAAAAACGAAAGAGCCGATAAATATCTATCGAAACGCCATAAAAACTATGGGGTTGCATTGTAAAAAATAAATCATACACTAAAACATAAAATATGTACGTACACTCACCTGAAAGAAGTTGTAGAACGATTTACATATAATCGCTATGTAAATCGTTCTACAACTTCTTTCAGGTGAGTGTACATTTACTCCGCGCACAAGAATCGAGAAGACGCTATTTAAACACTCCCGTACAATTACTGCAAAATGTGGAAGTGCACCATCAGGCATGAACCACGTACGTCTTCTAATTGTGATAGATGTATCTGCAAAAAAGACAGAAAAGTCATTTTCTAGAAAATGAAGATACATATCGCCGGCTAACCAGTAGTGTCAATAGCAAAAATTTAATGTTGAAGCAAATTGTACGTGCGGTCAGAACAGGTTTATTACAAAAAAGAAATTAAAAATTTCATTAACGACAAAACTTATCACACATGGTTTACAGTCTTAAATTGGAATGACGATATGCTCGCAACAATATTTTAAATTACGTTGAAAATACGCCGTATACAGAGTGTCGCATTTATTTCGTAGCCCGCGTAAACATGAAGCAAATGAACAACATGAGTGCATGCCCACACCGATAGCGCAGGTACCTGGGGAATGTAATATGTGTAACTGTAAATTTGAATATCAGTTATGTATTTCTAGAATGGTAACATTGCACAAGCGCAGATGCACTGCCGCATAATTTTTTTCGTTCTCATTATACCTTGTTTTTTATTAAGAAGAATTAATCGAAAATAGCCCGCCAAAATCTAGGCTTACGATTGGTTTGTTGCGGGTCATGTTTACACTGCCCAAATTTGCTAGATTTTAACAACGCCATATTGTAAACACAGCAGATAGAGTAAATATTTCGTTAAATATTTTTCTATTTTTGTGTTTCTACTACGATTAAACAAGAAAATCAGTTTTTTTTAACTATTTGATGATAAAAATGGATCCACGACCCAGTACAAGTGGATTATCACTATCCCCTCCAATAAAACGTGTTACTTTGGGGCGTGGGCATTCCTCTGTACTGGAAAAGCAAGTTATACTGAACATGTACAAGAAAATTATTGGTAGTAATCCTTCAATAGAGAAAACAGATAACACTGCAAATTAAACATAAATAACATACATAAATATGTATGTATATTTATATTATATAAGTACTATATAAGTCATGTGTTTTCCGTATTCTTGGTGAATATAAAGGTAAAGGACTAAAGTGAAGATACCGATCCGTATGCGTGGGTTTCCTATACACAGAGTGTCCTAAGTGAACATCTTGAACAGATGATAGACAAGTGCAAACGAGCACTAATGACCACCAGAAGGACAATTGGAAAGACATGGAGATTAAAACCACGCATGATGCACTGGCTGTACACTGCAGTGGTAAGACCCATGCTAACCTATGGTTGCCTTATTTGGTGGACTAAAGTTACACAGAAGCAAGCGATTACAAAACTCGCAAAGGTTCAGAGGTTAGCTTGCCTGTGTATCACTGGTGCTGCAAAAAGCACGCCAACAGCTGCTATGGAGACCATGCTAAACCTGCCCCCCTTGGACATTTA
>SMLS01074425.1:0-11941 GCA_004785975.1 Popillia japonica
TTTTTTTTTAATATACATAACGGAGCGAGTTAAGAATGCAAGGTACAGATTTCTAGACTTAAACTCAGTAGCGACATATTTTTTTATGAATACGTCCATAAGAGTACACACCAAAAATTTCTGAACAATACGAACGGCGGCCTCATGTTAACATCAGATCAGAAAGAAATATATATAATATTTCCTACGTACACTTTAGTGTCTTTGCAACCAGTCACAGAATTCTTTTTCAAACCCATGCATAAACTACTGGCTAGATATACATAAAAACAATCATAAGAATTATATCTGTTTTTTGTCAACTTTGTAATTTATTTTGCTTTTCTGCTTTGTAATTGATCTTTTTAACTGCTGCTAGCGCTTGCAGCGGGGGTCCGGCAGTATTACGTTTGCCTATGCGTACCTAATTTAAGCTTGACAGGCCTGGTCATAACTTTTGTACAAAGGGTAATAAATATTGTCGGTGTAACTGTCACCTGACAATTATCAAATTTGTTGCGTGCTTAGTTTCCCTTTTGTTTGTGCATTTGAAGTTATCTGATATTAATTAAAATGTCGTGTTACCAACGTAACCTGTCAAAATGATGAACTATGTTCTGCTTGAGACATATACTGATTACTACGGTCAAGACGCTTCATAGCAGCTTGGAAAGATCAGTTCTTACAAAAAATTTGAGTACAATGCCATTCCAGTTATTGTAAATATACAGTACAATGAATTTATGTGATCATACTGTACCAATGCATGGTAAAGATCGTTAGTAAAAAGCACTATATGAAGATGACAGACATTTCTTTATTATTTTTTCGGTTTTAAGTGTGGAAGTCGATAAATAATGTATTAGTTACGCTTCACTGTTGAATTATTCCTTTCTGCAACAGTACATCTAGTTTATAACAATATACTTTCAGAGCCGTTATGTTAAAATCAATGATCTTGGATTTGAAGTTAAAAATTACCGCAGATGATCCTTCGTTGTGTTCTTCCAATTTTTTATTACAAGGTGTTCAATCAAAAATATATGTACCAGTTATGAAGAGGCAACGATGTGGTATGTAGTAATAAATATATAGAGAAACTTATTATATTTTTTGTTCTTGTAGAAAGTTTGGAAGACAAGATTAAAAGTTTTACGAAGAGAAAGAGATTTAAAAGAAAAAGTAAGGACACTCTTGAATTTTCATTGATTAAGTAAAAGGTGAATTTTGTAAAAATCTGTATAATGTTTGCTATGATCATTTGATATGTTTAAAATAAAATATTCATTTTGTCATTAGTGTCATAGATGTGGTGCTAATGAAGTTATTTTTTTTAGCCCCTATGTATATTTGCCCTCATAATTTGTGCCCACCTTTTTTTATATCAATTGTTTTAATATGGCGACTTTATGGACCGAATAGTAGATATAGGTTTCATAGAGTTGAGGCTGCAATTTACACACGATGGAACAGCATGTAAACGACAACGAGTAACAACCAATCATTGATGGCTTAATTTATAATTCAACAAAGAATTGTGGCGTAATTAATCAAACTAAAAGAATACACTTTTGTTAAAATGTTTAATTTGGAAAGTATTTCGGGATATTTCTAAAATTCAAAAAGAAGACTTGTGTGACTCGTAGTCCTACATTTTGCGAATAGGAATAAGTGTTGCTACGGGTGCTACTTGTCTAAACTATGACGTGGATACAATTCAAACTTTTTCAGGAGGAGTTAGTGAATCTATCAATACTTTATTATTTTTTATTGCAATGAAATTGCTTCGTAAGACGCAGTAGTAGAAATGTTGTATCAAAGTAGATGATAATAGATATTTACGATATACAGTGCTTTCATTCAAAATGCAGGAATAAAATAAAGAGGCGTATAAAAACTGTCAAATATCGACTTTGGTTAGCTCAGGGATATTTATTGCTTTACCAACATTTTATTTACGTCATGTTACATCAGAGATCACGTGGGTTTTGATTCTAAGTGAAAGCTCTGTATGTATCGCAATGGGGAATTTGTGGATGTGGAAGAATTCAAGTATCGTAAAGACACATTACGACACAAATAATGCCGTAGAACGTTTTATCTGATTTCACCAAGAAACAAATATTGGGTGAAAAATACTGGAAAATGTTGATCAAATAAGTACGGTAAAATAAGTACGTTCATTATTGCAGGTTTGTTTCTACAGTTTTAGTTTTGACAAATGCAATTACCTAATAGTCATTCACTTTACCGCACTAGTGCGGAAATAACTGCCATTACACTAAAAATGTTTTGAAAAATGGGGTGTAATTAGATCAAAGTAAATTATCTGTAAAAAAAATGACAATCTTTCTGTAAAACTTACGTTGCTTCCAATTGCAATCGGGAGAATTACCGGGCCACTTTAGAACAGCAATATTTTTTTCCTCGAAAAACAGTTTGACAGCTTTGGCTGTATGACAAGGCACATTGTTTTCCATAATATGAAATGGATCTTTGTTGGCTATTTTGGTTCCGATGTAAGGCAAAACTACGTTTTGAAAACCTTCAAATATTGTTGCCGTCTCAGAGTGCTTGCACGAAATAGGGATGACCAGGACCACTTGCTTCTATCACCCACCAAACAATTACCAACGGAGGATGTTTCATGGTACTTTCGATGAATCAAGCGTTTTTCTCGGTTCCCATCAAGCAATCTTCTACCTTCATCCTCTTTGGCAGTAACGGTGTTTTCGTCGGCTGCACCGATTTGAAACCATTTTCTGCTAGACGTCCGTCGCTCAAGAGTTCTATGCGAAATTCGAATTTCGACGTTTTGGATGTGTTTTTGTAGTTCTCGCACAGATTTTCTGCTCTCCTCTCACAATTGCTGCAATTTTCCTATCATCTCTAGCAGAAGCTCTGCGTTTACGCCCACTTCTTTTATTCGAGCAACTTATTTCTTTATTTTCTGTTAATTGTTGCGCTAAACGAACTACAATTGGATGGCTGTCACCTTGCAATCTTGCTATTTTCTTTACGGAATAATTCCGTATCTAATAAGGCACAAATATTTTTTCTTTCCTTGCGACACGCTGTACTTATCCGATTCTTAAATAAAGGAAAACTTAAAACCTCACACGAAGTCCATTATCGCTTGCGTTTGTAACCACTGCACTTCTCTGACAAAATTGTCGCACAATACCGATACCGATTCAGAATAATTAATAATAATAATTAATTGAAAATGGCCAATAAGGGACTTAACCCCTTTCAATAATAAGCGATTCAATTATTAATATTTAATTGGCCAAGGCAGTAAATAGATAACAAAATTGTAAATTTGTTTCGAAACATTAAAAAAGTTTAAGTTACAATATCTTAGACTGCATCCCTCCATATTCTTTAAATGTAATGAAATATGTTGATTACCCCTATTAGGCTGGATCCCCACATTTTTTGAGCATACTTTGCAATTTTTTGTATGTTTAACGCTGCCATGATAATAAAATCAGCTTCATAAGCAAGCGCATTCGTATCTACAGATCTGGTGTAAAAATGATTGTCTGTATTATCGGGTACATCGCATATAAACATATTTTCATCATCACTATCTTATTCTTTCACAAGTGTGTCCACATTCTGCAGTAAATCTTTCTTGAAAGAAACAGGTAACTTTCTACATCCCCATCTTCACAATTTCCACCAATTGAAGATGATGTAATAACATTTCTTACAACTAAACCTTTGTACTAATGCTCAAAGGCAATACATGCATCTAAAATACCAAGAAATAATAAAATCTGACTGCAATAAGCAACTTTCATTTTTTCGATTTTAAAAGGAATGCCGTAATAGTCGGTGACCTTCCTCATCAGTAGTAGTCTTCCAGCGGGTGTGTCTGTCCTGTATGCTGCTACAATATCATCTCATCTAGCAAGACAGATACGAGTTTCTTTATCGATTGTAAGTTATACAAAAGCGTATTCTGCGCTTCATTAAATGAGGAGAGCCAAACACAGGAATAGCTTGCCTGTCGTTGATTTCAAAATAGTTATTGCGCATTTCTTAGCCAAAACTAGCTAGCTGACCGCTTTACCACTCGAGCTATTACTACCTTAAGAAGAAATGTCACTGTGCGAGTACTTATGCGGGGATTGCAACCACCTCTAACTTTAAAAAATTAACGGCTGGCCATCTATGACTAATATTTTACAAAAGTGCTCCAATGGGTCCCCACTACCAACTGGCAAAGCCAGGATCAAAACTGGGGTTTACATCTGACAAGCTCTCCTTGCTAGCTGATTTGAATAATATGGTAGGTACAAATTATAAAACACATTTTTCAAAGAGAGCTCTCAACTTTTCGAACACCAAGTGAATGGTATCTCCATCTATGTCCGCTATAGCTAATTCGCGTAATTCGTAGACTTTCTGCTTAAGATACCCCCATAAAAAGAAGTCTAATGGAGTAATGTCTGGAGAGCGAGGAGGCCATCTAATAGGGCCGAACTGTTCAATCCGTTTATGAGGAATATTTATATCTAACCACTCCCTAACTCGAATTGCTCTATGAGCAGGACAACCATCCTGTTGAAAATGAAGCTTCTGTCTTGTCTACGAGTTTACATCCTGTAAAGCAGGAAGGAAGAAGTTTTCCAACATTTCTATGTATCTATTTTGATTAACGGTTCCGTTGCAAAAATAAGGACCAACAATTTTATTGTACCTTACCGCACACCAAACATTGACTTTTTTGTATCGCTGGCTATTTGTTATTTATTTGAAAATTTGGATTTTCTTTCGACCAATACCTACAATTTTGGCTGCTAACGATTCCATTTGTTGTGAAAGTTGCTTCGCCCGAGAAAACAATGTTTCTGTAAAAAAATCTGTCCATAATAATCAGTTCTCCCATCAACAAACAAAATTCTCATGAAGCTCTTCATCGCCTCTTTCGAGTTTATGTAGTCTCACCGGTTTGTAAGGATAAGTTTTATTTTCTGATAGAATCCTATGTAAGTGGCTTTTACTAATAGAAAGATCTCTTTCCCGTTGTCGTAACGATTTCTTCGGGCTAGTTCCTACAAGAGCGATCAATATAGCGGCATCATTTTGGTCATGATTGCGCTTTTGCTTTTTGAAATCTGTTACACTGCCTGTTCTGTCACACTTCCTTACTAAAGCACTTCACTAAATAAATTCTTTGCTCTACACAACATAATGCAAATATTGACTAACAATTAGTTGATGTGAAATCAATCATCTGAGTAAATTGTCAGTTGCATTTGTTTTCCTTAGATTACTGCGACAATCCAGTTAGCAAAACTTACTACTATTCAATACAGATAAAAGAATCATCTTGCAGATACAACGTTCATATTAGATATGTGAACTTCTATTAAAATTTCGAATATCTTTTCCCAATTATACTTATACTTTCCTTTAAAATAAAAGACACTTTATTCTTCACCAAATTTAATATTGTCTCATTTTCTAACCACCTTGTATATTTTTTCGAAATTTTGCTAGTGGTTGAAGACTTGTTAGATGAAACAAAACTTAGTTAGGTCTATCCGGGGACACACTGTATTGCCGGTAACTTTATCTACGTCAAAAGTATCATGGTTTCATCTATACATAGTATCTTTTGTGCTGGTGTGTATGTGCTTTGAAAACTGTTTATAATATCTGAAGAATATTCTCTATATTATTTAGACGATTGTGTGGTTGAGCCCCAACATTTTTGACAAAGGGCCACAACTTAGCAACAATTCAAAATTATTGCGCGACATAGTATTTTTTGGAAGTGGGATTGCATACACATAACTCGGCCACGCGCCAGCCATCAACTAATTTGGGTACCTTCACCAAACCCATCCATGCTAGTAAACCAATGAAGTTGGTCATTTCCTGACGATCTATGTGTGTCCAGTCGTGTAAACGTGAATTGGGACCAGCGTCACTTTTCTGTAAAATTTGTGTTGCATAGAGATTTGTCTCACTTACCATGGTATCCAATACGGGAGAAGTCAAGAACAGGAGACAGTAGTCTATTGAATCGGATAACGCCATAATTGGTGGGATTCATTCCACTGGATCCAATAAACTGAAATATCTTTTGGTTTCCAATACGATCAGTCCATACAAAATGTCAAGCATATTTCCTGATTGAGGGGGTGGAGACTGATTGGCTATATTAGGATTTTGTTGAGGGAATGGAGATCGGCTTGTAGTTCTATTTATACTGGATTGAGTCAACGGAGATCAGCTGGTAATATTATTTCTATTCGAATGGAGTTTTTATGATAAAATATGCTCTAAGCCAGTGCAAAAGTGCACATAAAGGCGCGCTTAAACCAAACAAACATAGAGCTATAACTAGACCAAGAGCATTCTTTTTCAATCTTTTAGTGTAAACGAAAGATCGTTCTTAGCGTTTACACCAAAATGCACGATAAATGTTTAGACCAGCCGAGCGAATGCTCATTGGTCATTCGTGTCAATTCTGTGGTTGGTAGCGCTTCGTTACTGCCAACTCTGACAGTAATGTTATAATTGCAAGTGCTGCGTTTATTATTCTGCCTCAAAAAGAAAGGAAGGAAGAGACGTTGGCGGTTGACAAATTTAATGCAGCCAAGGATATTGAATAATGTGGGTTTAAACCATATGTTGTTAGTCTGCGAGGTTAATAGTATCCGGAAATTTTTTTTTCTTGGAATTGGATATTTTTTTTTATAACTTTGATAAAGGAAGTTTTAAAATGAATCTATGTATGTGAAAAAATATTTTTTTATTTTAAAATATACAAAAAATAGGCCATATGGACCCCGTAAGCATTTCACGGTGTAGAAAAAATATTACATGAATTAATTATTTGTGTGAAATATAAAACATTCCACACATAAGCAGACATCACACTTAATATACATGGTACGTCCTTTACTTGTATAGTTCCACCCTGCACATCTTCTTTTTTGAGACTACAGGCAATCGTGATTCTATTTTGGCATCAAATTGTTCCACTGTAGGCAACTGAACATTTTCTAAATCCTCGTTTGTATCCTCCGAGGTGTACCCTATTCTCCTATCATTTGAAAATACAACTGCAGCTGGAGCTAATAATTGACGGCCACTCAAATTTTCAGCCGTTCCACCCTCATCTTCATCCGCTGAATCCTCATCTGTAAGATCTTGACAATGCGGTTGCTGTATGTATGTCAGCCACTTCGTTATCTGATTCGTAAGCGATATCCAATGCTTCCTGAAGAGTTATTCCTCTGAAACTAATACTCTCGTATAAAAATGTAGATTAATACAAATTGTAGGACGCCTACCGGTCCCATATGGGAACGAAGACGTTTACGGCAAAATTGTGAAAAACTCAAATAATATATTATGAGAATCAACACATACTATTGCAAATATAAGTTCATTATATAGAATTCATTGATTAGAATAAAATTAATCATATTGATATAAATTCACTTACCGCAATGGGATGCCCATATTTTCTATGCGTAAAGAAATATCTCTGGTAAAGTACAGCACAACCTCTTACACACGACTACAACAAGCAACTTATCTCTCATACGCATCCGAGAGGCATTTAGAATAATTGTTTCTTGACCAGCGTCGTCAGCGTCGTTGAATTTATCAGTTACGAAAGGCACATAAACAGAGATTGGTGTGTCACCATATGGGACTCGTTGGCGTTAATGGGTTAACAAACATTTTTTAAAAACATTTTGTAAAAACTCCAAGTAACCCGCTCCAGTTATTGTCCCCTCAGAAAAGACTGGCCCAATTATTCTATTATTTATTATGCAGCCCCACACGTCCGATTTAATAGGATACTGCGTGTACCTTTCCTCATCTAGTGTGGATTTTGTTTACTTCAATACCGACAATGTTGCTTATTTACTGTTCCATGTAGAGTAAACGTTGCTTCGTCAGAGAAAAGACTGTTTTTGGTATACACCGGATCCTGTTGGCATCTATTTGTAACCATTTCACAAAATTCAAATCTACAATCAGGATCATCATTTATTTCCTGAACCAGTTGAATTTTATATGGATGCTATTTCTCTTGTTTCAAAATTCGCAAGACAGATGTTTTGCTTACATCGCAATCACCGCCTCCTTCTCTTGTAGGTTTATGTGGGTTGTCCTCAACATTTCGCCACTGCGCGTGAAAAAGGGGTTAAGTCAAAATTCATATAAACTTAGAAAACTGCATTTGAAAGTGAGCCTAAAATTACGCTAATTGTAAAATATATTACAAAGGGAATTCTGTAAAAGTAATAGTTGATTTATTTATGGTGTCAAACAGTTGAAACGTCGCATACAAAAATTCATATAAATAATTTGTTAGAACTGAGTTTTGATTGACATATTTCTTTATGCACCTTCACTTTGTTAGAGTTAACTCCATTTGTTCTGATATGTACTAGGTTTGATAAAGATATATCGTTTATAGTATACAATAAAAATAAAATATTAAAATAATTGAACAATTTTATTCAAGAAAAAACAAACAATTGAAGGATTTATCATCGTTTAATTTTCATCATCTTCTGAAGAAGAAACATTAGGATAAGTGTCTACTGTATCTTTTTCTGTTTTAAAATTCCTATAGAAATCCCACAGAGATTCTGAAATATAAGGTAATATGTCAATCAAGTGTTGCTTCTTTTCTTCTCTTATGGGATTTGATTTTAAATACGCGAGTTTTGGTAGCAATGTTTCATTTAACTTTCCACGTTTGGCAAACATTACGGATTTAAAACTTTCATCTGGGTCTAACGATGTTTTGTAGGAAACCCCTTTAATATTTTTATCATATCGAAGTCGCCTCATTTCTCGCCAGTTAAATTTATTTCCTGCGGTGTTTGATTTGCGATTCGTCAAAGACGTACCAAACAAGACATTGAAATCCAAGAAATCAGTTCTTTACATTTCATGTACTTTAAAATGCTTTTTATTCTCTACCTGCCTCATTAACTAAGCCCAGTCATGGGGATGTTCAATTTTAATATTACATTTTTTTTTCTTTTTTTCAATGAGACTATGGTCGGTGTCACATTCCATGTGTGTGTGGCCAGGTAACAGAAATTTATGATCAATTATATTGAGAGTTTCTGAATTTTACAAAGCAACTAAACATGCTGCTGACATGATGGAGATTTTATTTTGACCACCACACGAATCGGAATACATAATTATGCGAGTGACGTTTGAATCCAAATGTTTTGTTAGATATTTATAAATGCATGAACCTATTTCATATCCTCTGTTAGCCATATATTCGTATCAGAGGTAACAATAGGCCTGCGAGTTGTCACAGTCATGTACAGTTTAATTGTAAGTCCATAATTGGCGCTTATAAAAGGATTCGCCGCTGTGTAATTGGGGAGTTGGTAAGCATTGCTGCAAATCGAAGCATGGAGTCTTCTGATGCAAATTGTAAATTTTTGTCTGCATTTTTCGAAGTATATCCTTCATCAGCTTGAATGTGATGAACATCTATTCTAATTCCTGACGTAACATAGTTTTCTCTTCCTCCGATTTTGCAATTTTAATCTTCATTGCATATTTGCCACGTGTATTACACGTATCTTTATTAGGCTGCTTTAGTTTTATGGTTAAAGTATGCCACTTAACTAATATAGCACAGTTCCGACGCGTATTGTATGAATATTTATGTAACATAGAACCATACAGCATGCAAGAGTTTCTGGGGTCTCACCCTACCTAGCTTAAGTAAATATATATTGCACACTGTCTTATTAGATAAGATGATTAGGTAAGATTAGATATATTGACTTTTGCAATTGTATATATACAAGCCGCAATAAAAACTATTATTATTATTATTATTATGCAATAAGTCTTCAAATGCTTTACGATTTATATATTTATCTGGATATTTCTCTAAGTAAGACTGATATACACTAGCTAAGGTGTAATACGCTGGTAAATACTTTTTTGAAGACTTCCTTCTTGTGTAATGGCTCTCATAAGTCGGTATAGACAGAATATGATTTCGCGCTATATTCTTGTCTTCGTCAGATATCTTCTTAGGATTCCTCTGACCTTCTCTTCCATCTAAACTTATTACACCAGAAATACTCTCGTTCTTCTTGCGTACTACAACTTCAATAAACTTGTTGCTACGTCAAATGTTTTACGAAAACAATCTCTACAAGTTTGATTTAAATTTTCATTTACTGTTAAATAGTACTTTACTGTTTCTTCTTAATTTTCGTTTTTTAGTGTCGGTTGTACGAATTCGAATACTTTTCTTTTCTTGCAATTGAATTAGATTACTAATGTACTGAATTCTTCTATTGTAATTGCCCATCTCCCAGAAGCTTTTAAAAATTTCTAAACGAATTTCATTGTTAAATTTTTCTTTACATCTGTTTTTGCATGTCTTTAGTTCTTTCAGTTGCTTTGCAGCTATATGTTTATTAGTTTTAGTTATGTATTCCTGTCTCAAATTCCTTTTAGATTTTCTTTCACTTTTTCTTGTTTCTTTTTCAATATTAGGTCTGGAATCGATGTTTTCGGATTGTTGTTCATCTCGTTGATTGGTAGGCACCACATCAGTTTCTATGCTACAAACCTCTAGTATTGCACTATCCACACGTGGTCTTGTTCTATTGAAATCATCATCTTAGGAATCTCCTGAAGGAACAAAGTCTGGATCCAAGTCACTGTCGTCAGAATGGAAATAGTCTGCTGTTGCGTTTGAACTATCAAGCAAAGACAAAACGTTTCTGTTTGCATCTATAAAAGCACATTTAAAGATTGTAAGTATCGCGAAATTTATGTACGTAAATAAGATCGACATTCACGGGCCCACAGGGGACATGACTCATGAGTCATGAATCATGACGAAGTCGATTCGACTCGAGTCGTCCCGGCCCGCCTGAGGCGTTTTCCAAGGTCGCCACGTGCCCCCCCACCTTGCCCGCCGCCGCTGCCGCCGTAGATATAAACCAAAGGTTTTGAGAATTTTACCAGATTTAAAGTCTACTGCAACCAGACATCAAGTTAGTAATGGCAGCGCCATCAAGACCATCCACTCCTGAAATTTTAACAAGTGCGACACCAGAATTATTTCCTGTAGACGCAGACGGTTACTGCCCAATAGACGACGACGGTGCATCATCTGCGTGTTCGAGCTATTGTCATATTAACCAAGCGAATCTTGCGGAGGTAAAAAATATTCTCTTAACTAAAAAACTACCAACGACGCCCGTTAACCATGGCTTGTCACTTTTTTTCCCGAATGAACCATTCGGTCACCGTTTGCCGTATAATTTTACAAAAATTCTAGATGTTCATTCGCACGGTTCCCCGGAACTACACTGTAATTCCTGTTATTTCATTGAGGTAGATGTCGGAAGTTTTTCAGCGTTAGCTTGCCGCCGTTGCATCCTAAAAATGGAGGCAATCGCCAAAAGTTATTATACATACAAGTTATGGTACGTTCATAATCATGCGTATCAACATTTACATTGCACTTGGTGCCTTGAAGCTGTTGATACCATTTATTATGAATGTCCACAACTGAAATTAACAGAGGGCACGTGGGAGGAGGGCCCGAAATTAATTAAGATAGGCACCCACAATTCACAGACTTCCCTCCATTCAATTCAACAATTATGGACAGTCGATTAATTTTTTGTTTTTAAATATAGTCATGGTGAAGGGTAATGGTTGAGGGTTTTTTTAGTTTTTAGAATTCAATACTAATCATGGAGAAGGAAATACAAGAGGGAATCGAGATAGCGAAAGAAGTCCAAGAAGAGGAACAAGTGAAACAGGACTCTCTTCTGGGTTTAATCGAATTGATTTGGGAAGACGAATTTCGTCTTGTCCAATTGATCCTGTGGCTGGAAGTAGCCATCTCAATAGCGATCAAGGACCAATACTTGATTGGGAAACGGACCTTCAAGAACTTTTTGATGCCACT